>BQNB010059871.1:0-37149 GCA_026074375.1 Tanacetum coccineum | reverse complement strand
TTTTGAATTTTGACTATTCTATTTTATAAGCTATGTATATACGGGAAACCTGAGAGTTTTTTAAACTTAAGGTCCGTGAGTCCCGATACTAGTCTATGTGGGGTGTCAAAAGCCTGGTCACTTAGCCGCAAGGTTGGGATGTACCGAGACAAAAGTCTCTACATGAGATGATCTCGCCTTCAAACTCATTATTCTCGGGTGGAACGTGAAGCATAGATTTTTGCAAAATGTTGATCCATGGTTGAAATTCGAAATAGCGCATTCACCTAATATATAATAATTGTCGGGAGCGAAAAGTTCACAAGTTGCAAATATGAGTAGTGTTAGCATCTTAACTTATATTTAACGGTGATTTCGTTTTAAGCTTGGTTTGGAATAAGTGAAAAGTCGGGAATGATGAATTTATCCTTTTTGGGGCATTTTAGGATTGAATTGCATCTTGTTCTATGATCCCTAAAAGTAATAAAAATAACGAAAGTCAAACGTTCTAGTTAGTTGAAAAGTACAAAAAAATGAGAAAAAATGAAAAATACAAAAATATGTGTAGGAATAAGTGTACATTTAAAAAAAATGGTAAAAACAGGGCTTTTCAAAGCTATTGATTCTTTATTTCTCCTTGACGAACACTTAGCTACTTTTCGAGGTTATTAGTCGAGGGGGGTCGAGATTCTTAGTTTTCTAAGTGCTTACTTATGGCATTACGTGAGGACACGCAATAGTTTAGTATGGGGGAATTTGGTATGTGCTTAATTACACATACCCTTTTCCATTAAAATCGGACTTAAATGACCAAAAACGTACCAAAAATACTTTGTATTTGTATGTTTTCATTTATATTATGCAGGAAACGGATATCCGAGAAAAGGACGAAAAATCAAGCAAAAACGGACAAACCGAGCACGGAATGAAAAAGTATGGAAAAGTTAAAGTCAAGTCAAAGACAAAAATTCAACCAAGGAAAAGTCAAAGTCAAACCCGGAAAAATCAAAGTTCAAACCCAAAGCCGTAACTGAAGAAATGTTAAATGGGCCCACCCATACCCAACTAATGGGTCGGGTCAACCCATTTATACACTATGTGAAGACCTTAAGCCCAAGAAAATTAAAATGGCCCAAATTCACTTATAAATTCACACGGCCCAAATGAAATTCAACATAATGGCCCATAACTGTAAGCATTTAACTGACGTTAAGTCCATTTGCCCTTAACCTTTAACCCTCGTTAGTCCATCAAGGACTAACGGTGCAAAATCACTTATATCCTTGGAGGGCTTAAATTGCCAAATCACTAAACCTGTTTACTACACAAGGATGACTCTTGCAATAACATGTAACAAGATGCGGGTTCCTTTTTGCCAACCTCCCAAACACCTACCCTGTTCCCCCCAAAACAGTTATAACCCAAATTTCCCGCCAATAAAACCCCCATGTTCACCCATCCCTTTCCTTACCTCGTTTACTGTTCACCTCCAAACAAAAACATCACCTTCCACCCTTCCCCACCTCTTATACATACTGGCAATCCCTGAAAACGCCATTGGCTCATGGAAAACAACAAGAAACGAAGGGTTGTGATCACTTGGATTGGGCACCAAGTTAAAATCAAGGGCCAAGATTACTTTGAAGCTTTCATCTCACACAACAAACACATTGCTTGAAGCTCTCACAGAAGAAACACAAGACTTGGAAGCTTTTAGTATAAATAGGACTAGATAGCTTATTGTTTTCTTTGTCGAATGTTTGTCTAAGCAATTCTTGTAATAGCAAAATTTGTACCGTTTTAATTACATATCATTTTAATACATTGCAATTTAAATTTCTGTCTTTAAATTATTTGTCATTTCATTTTATGCAAATTTATTTTTTTCTTTAATACTTGTCATTTAAGCTTATTTGTTATTTAAATATTGTTCTTTAGGTTTTATAAAAGTTTTTAAGTCATTAAGAACTTATATAAAAGCTTAACTTCTTTTCGGTTATAAAAAAAAACTTTTAAAAATCACAAAAATATATAAAAAAAGAAATCATTTGGAGCAAGGTGTATTAAGGATGACCTTGGTTTAGAGCTTCATGGGAAGCATATAAGTTTGTTTTTAAGCTTTTGAAAGCATATTCTCATAGCCATAAGCTAAGGACCCTTGTAAGTTTTCTAATTTTCATTTTTTTGCTTATTTGTGCTTTTTATGCTTATTCATGTTAGTTTATGCTTATATATGCTTGTTTGTTGCTTATATGTCTTGCATTTAAGTTTTACTTAAAAAATGCCTATATTTGCTTATAAACTGCTTAATTTTCATTAGCTTATTTGAGTACTTATTTGTTTGTTATTATTGCTTATTTTTACTTAAATCATCTTTGTTATTATTTGTCTTCAATCACTTGTACTTAAAACTTTGAATTATAAGCTTAAAACTTGATTTTTAAAAGTTAAGGGGGTGTTTGGGTCAAGGGTTCAATTGGGTCATTTTCGTATAAAAACCTATTGGGTCACCTTGGCTACTTTTGGCCAACTTTTTTAAGTTACTTATAAGCTGTTTTAAAGAGTTTTAAGCTCTCAAAGATTGTTCTCGAGTTTTTCTAAGTAGTCTTTTATGATTGTGGTGATAAACAGTCCATAGGAGCTTATTTGGTTAAGGCTTTTTAAATCATCTTTTGAGTCTTGTTTTTGTGTCATTTTTAGTGTCTTAATGCATTAGATTAGTGTCCTTTATTTCTCCTTGTGTTTTTAAAATCTGTCAAGTTTTTGGTTTACTGTATTTCTTAGTTAAAAAATGCCTTTTTCAATTCCATTTTCCAGATAGTTAAAATTGTTTTTAACTTTTGAAATCTTGAACATAAGCTCATTGGAGGCTTAACTCAATCTGTTTTCATTCATTTTTTATTTTTAAGCTTATTTTCTAGCTTATTTTATAGGATGCAAAAGCCAATTGTTCCTTGAAAGGAAACCAAATCAACATATGCTCTTTGTAAACTACCCTTTTCATTAGCCCTTTTTAGTTCATATTTGTTTTTCAAATTATATTTTCTTTGCAGTTTTAGAAAGGCCTTAAGCCAATCTTTAAGCCTATATAAGCTGTTTGTCCTTAAGGATTCTTTAGGTGCTTAAAAATTAAGCCCAAAAAGCCCCTCTTTGGCTTTTGACTGCATGTTTGTGCTTATAGCTTATTTGCTTTTTCTGGCTTATCTGTTTGTGATGTTTAGCTTATTTTTGTTTGTCTTTGCTTATTAGGTATAGTAGCTTACTTGTTTTAGCTTATTTGTCAGTTAGTCTAGCTTGATTTGCCTAGAATAGTTCCCACAGTTAAGCCCCTTTTGACTTAAAGTAATTTAGCTAGTCTGTCAGTTCTTATTGCTTATTTTTGTGCTTATTTTTAAGTTGTATAAAAAGTCACTTTTTTAAAAGTTTAACATTTTGGCTTATTTTATAAGTTTGCAAAAAGAAAAAGTTTAAAAAAGTAAAAAATGGGGAAATTGTGAAGTTGAGGGTGAGCAAGGCTCGAACCCTCAACCTCACCAACCTCTACCCGTTTTAACACCACACACACAAACCACTCCTGCCCTTGGGACTTTTCTATCATAGTTTGCACCAACAATTCTTTTACCCTCTTTTTTCCATTATAAGCCATAAGCCACGTTTAGCTTATTTCTGGGTTATTAGATAAGCCACCTTTCCAGCTTTTATTTTTTATAGAACCAGCATCCTTCAAGCCACTTTTCTTTATTTTTTTTCAGAATTTTCCATTTAAGTTTACTATTTTTAATCAATTTTTCTTTTAAAATAAGTTTTTAATTCATAAAAGAATTTAAAAAGTCAAAAAAATATAATTCTTTTTTTCAAAATTTTCTTTTATCAAATAGAACCTAGGAAAATTAATTTTGTTTTTGTAGGGTTAATATTTTAGATTTTCACTTTTTAAAGAATGAGATTCAAATCTCGTTCTCGTTTTCTTTGTTTTTTCACTTTAAAAGCTTTCGATTTAATATTTTCTTTAATTTTCCTTTTAGTTTAGTCATTTAGGATTTGAAAAACGTAAAAAATCATTTTAGGGTTTTAATTTGTGATAATTTAACTTTTTAAATCGCGTTTTTAGGATCCCGTCTTGTTTTTAGGTTTTAATCACTTTTAGCTTTCGTTTTTAGTTTTTCCTTAATCGTTTTTGCATTTTAATCATAGAATTAGAAAAACCAAATCCAAAAGTCTTTAACCATTCAAACGCGTGATCACAAACGTCTTCGATTTTCAATTTGCACTTCGACGGGATTACAACTTCGGGTAGGTTTTGAGGGATTGTGCTTTGGAAAAAAGTAAATCTTTTAAAAGCCTCTTGGAATAATCACTATTGATTAAAACCCTTATACGTATTTATATATTTATTTAGTATATTTATATATATACAAAAAGGGTAATATCACAAACAAAATGACTGATGAGGATGTTCCCGCTCCAATTCCCACAAAATCTGATGATCAGATTCTTCCTTTTGCTGCATGGGTGCCTATCGGTAAGAGCAACCATGTCTTGGATCTTCAAAAGAGGCAAAAGAACCTAATTTTTTAGATTGCTGTGGATATTCTATAAAACACAAACTTCTTCAGGGCATTCACTACTTCTGCCTCAGTTCCAGCTATCTACATTCAACAATTCTGGAACACGCTTACGTATGTGGATAAAGTTGGGACTTACCGATTTCAGCTGGATGAAGACTGGTTCACACTGGATGCATATCTTCTGAGGGAAGATTTGGAGATAACTCCCATTGATTAAGCTCACCCATTTGTGTCACCTTCTTTAGGTGATGTCATTATAGACTTTGTGAATGAGTTGGGTTATCCGGAGGTGATTCACTTTGTGTCAAGTATGGCGGTGAATCACCTATATCAGCCCTAGAGAGCAATATTGTCTATGGTCGACCAGTGTCTCACAGGCAAGACTTCTGGGCATGATAGGCCCAGATATCCAGTTCTTCAGATGATTTGGGGAATTATAACAAATACTGATAAGGCCAATTTGGTCAGTCCCACTAAAAAGGGCAGGAAAGACAAACCTCACGTTATTCCTTATTGTCGATTCACGAAGCTTATTATCTATTACTTGGGAAGAATTCACAATATTCACCAGAGATCAATATCCCCGTTTCATCTTGCTGAAGAAAACCTCAGACTCAGTAATCTCAAATTCGTCTCCAAAGGCGAAATAGATAAAGTCTTTGGAATGCCAATTCCCAACGAGCTGATCTCAAACAATATCAGGAATACATCATACTACAATGCTTATCTGGAAATGGTCGCAAAGCATGATCAGAAAGTTGCTACCGAAAAAGAAGGAAAGAAGAAATCTGCAAGCACCAAGCAATCCAAGCCAAAGCCAGCTATCGAGAAGTCAAGCAAACCAGCACCTGCACTGAAACCAAAGGTAACCAAGGAAAAATCTTCTAAGGCTTCTACTGCTAAGCCACCCAAGCCGAAGCCTGCTAAAGAAAAGTCAACTAAGGATACACCACTACAAAAGGCCGGCAAGGGTAAAGTTGCAAAAGTTCGCAACGTGAAGAGCACTTTCCAACTGGTTGATGAACCTGATGAAAAACCAGCTCATTCTGAACCTGAACCTGTGCCTGAACAAGAAGGTGCAGGTGAAGAATATGATATGGAATGTGCTATTCAGATGAGTCTGGAGTCGTTTCAGGCACAGGGTCATGCACATGTTAGAGGTGTGTCAATTCAAGAACCTGCTGCAGAGGCCATCCGACAACTCCCTGTAGTAGAAGGCAAGGGTAATGCCATTGTCACTAAAGAACAAGCTGCCCAATCTCTGCTAGCCCTGCATATACCAAAGAGGAGAAGCACCACGGATTAATTCATACTCCAAAGGCAGACTCCAACTACTAAAGAGGCATCAACAGGACCCTCTGTACAACCATTGGATGACATATCTGCCAACATCATTCGTGACTCTCCGTCTCCTGCAAATGCTGAAACAGGTGCTAGATCAGATAAGACAAGCAGTGAAGGTGATACGGAGATAGTGTAAATAACTAAAGAACTAGGAGAAGATGTGGAAAAACAAGAAAACGTCGAGGAAAATATGGTGGAACTCGATCAAGACCAGGCTAGATCAAACCCTGGTGAAACTCTTGTGTCTCGACCTCAACCAGAGCAGGTACACATGGAAGAAGACCAGGCTAGACCAGACCTTGAGATAAGCAGTGTGGCTCTTGCTGGACCAGACCCTGAGCCCACGTACGACGAATTAATGGCTGACTTGTACCCTAAGGTTTAAGAGAGTTTGAAGTTTCCAACTGATGAACATGTCATCCTAGAGGATCCTCTAAGCTTAACCGGGACTCTCTCGTCAATGAAGAATCTGGAGGATGCATATGCTATTAGGGATCAATTCATTAATGACAAATCCACTGATGATGAACCGGTAAAACTCAATGTGGATGCTGAAGTGGTCTCTATGGTTACTGTTCTAATTTATCAAGCGTCATCCTCAGTTCCTCCACTGTCCACACCAGTAATTGATCTTTCACCTCTTAAACCTGCATCATCTACCACTCAAACACCAATCTTTACAGCACCAAAAACGACAACAACAACACCCCCTTCACCTCCTCCACAACAATAAAGCACAACCAAATCTAAGTTTGCTGAACGTGCCACAGCTCTTAAGAAGAAACTCTCAAACTTAGAGCAGACTAATAAGAATCTCGATAACACCACTCGGAATCTTAGATCTAGGGTCTACACTTTAGAGCTTAGGGATCTGCCTCATAAGATTAATGAAGTTGTTTGTGAAAATGTCAAAGAGGCTGTCCAAATAGCTCTACAAGCTCCCTTTCGAGATCGCTTCAGAGACTCGCCCGAAGAAGATATGAAAGAAATGATTCACCAAAGGATGTTTGAGAGTGGTACATACAAATCCCTTCCTGAACATACCGCTCTCTATGAAGCACTAGAGGTATCAATGGCACGAGCTCAGAGGGACAAATTCCTTACTAAAAAGGACAAGTCATAGAAGCGATGTCGTGACGATCAAGATCCTCCTCCTCCTCCACCAGATTCGAATCTCAGTAAGAGGAGATGACATGATACTGGCGCTTCTGCTTCATCACAGCCTCTAACTCCTCAGTCATCAGCATGGAAAAAGTCTGACACTCGAGATGCTCCTTCTAGCTCCTCCAAGCAACAATTCAGTCCTCATGATAAGCAACCAGTTGAAGACATGTCAATCCCATATTCTACGAATATATCTGATTCAGAAGACACTGGTTTTGTACATCTTCCATATGTCAAGCCTAGGCCAGAATGGTTGAAGCTGATTCTAGAGGACGACAGACCAGCCACTCCAGAATCTGCCTAGGTCATTCCTACATCCTACATTCATGATCCTAAGAACAACTGGGCAAATGCTTTAGCTACCACGTATCAAGCTCTGACAGAGAACTCTTTACTTGCAAAGACTGGGGATATTCGGACGTTTATGAACTGGTATTGCCAAAATATGGGGAAGATCAAGCTTACTCAAGTAGATTTGGAAGGTCAAGCTTATGAAGTCGTTAAACATTTCTACCTGGACGTCGTTCATCTTCAGTTTCAGATGGAAGAGTGTCATAAGATGCTTACAGATCAGATTGACTAGGCTAATCCAGAAGGTGATCAAGTCAGGAATGATATTAGCAAACCTTTGCCTCTCAGTGGTCCACCAGGTCATGTCACTATTCAAACCCAATTCTTTTTCAATCACGACTTGGATAATTTGCGATATGGCAGCAAGGGAAGCGGACAGGCTTTATCAATTTCCAAGATGAAAGCTGCTTACTATCATGACTTTGGACTTGAACTACTTGTACCTGAGCATATGTGGATAGATGACCTCTGCACATATGACATAAGTGCCTCTTATGGTATCTCTTATTGGTGGTTTAATGGTCAGAAATTCTACATTTACCGACACACTGTTGAATCAAGCCGCAAGGTAGTCAAAACTCACATGCGTATACTTAGTGTTGTCAGATTAAAAGCCTACTCTCGCTATGGGTACGACTACCTAAAAGATATCACACTGCGCAGAGCTGATCATCAAGAATACATGATTGCCAAAAAGGACTTCAAAAAGTTATATCCCAGTGACTTTGAAGATCTGAATCTGTTGCTTCTTCAATGTCATCTAAATCATCTTCCTGGTTCAGACATATGTATGCTTTCTACTGCTATTAAACTATGGACATGAAACTTAGTGATTCGACAGTGAGTTAAAGACTTCCAACTCGGCATTGAGAGCTACCAGAAATAGCTGAATCTCACTAAACCTAGGTGGGATGCAACCGGCTTTGAGTTCAAGCATGATTATACAATCATTGATTCGCCTCGTATAGTTGTGTTCCCTGTCAGTAACAATGAACGGAAGATCATGCGGTTCAATGAGATTTACAAGTTCAGTGATGGTACGCTGACAAATATTATGGAAGCACTGGATTACAGAGTTAAGGAGTACAAGGTTAATCGACTCAATCCGGGTATGAACACGCAGTTTTGGACTGATTAGGATGTGGAAAGGAGCAAGGAATTCATACATGCCATTAAACGGAGACTCAAGACCAGAAGGATCTTCCAGAATTTAGAATGCTTTGTTGGTGGACGGGTTCACGATATTGACTACAGACTTCTTCAGAGAACGGAATGATCTCTTCATTCCACTTATAAGGTTAATATCATTTGTATATATATATTGTATCTTGTACATTATAAAGTTGTGATATACTTAGTGTTATGTGTCAGTGTATGAATTTTTTTATGATTTTTTCATTAAATTCAAAAATTTTCAAACCTATCATACCAGACACTAACATAATCCCTCATGGATTCAGGAGGTGCATTAATATGTTCCCCACTCGGCTTGTGATTAAACTCGCACATTTTTCTCCTAGTTTTTTCAACATATTCGAATCCATTGGTATCCAAAATATCAAAGGCTTTGACATTTTTGATAAGGGGAGAAAATGTGATTAAAATATGAAAACTGATAAAAAAATGTGATTTTGTGGACTCATGTGTATACTCCTCCCTTCTTGTGCTAAACAATTTCGTTTAATCGAATGCACATGTTGAGGGGGGCGTTTCTGAAAATTCAAAAACAATCGAGGTACTAAAAGCTTTGATATTTATATCACAAGTACCTGATTGAGTTTTTCAAATTAGTTTATGGTAAGGTGAACTGTATCAAAATGACTGACCATGTATTTAATTTTCTCAGAGATATAAGGTTGGTAAGGTTAGGTATTAGTTCTATGATCCAGCCAGAACCGGAGGGATCTACCCAGGGACAATCCACTAGTTAGTGTAGAAGTCCTTAGGTATGACATAAAAAAAGAGTAAATGAGAAAATAAGGGAATAGTGCTGACTGAGATGGAGCTAGAACTAGAACAAACCCAACAAGGTTCTAGTCATGAAGTTTCGGTAAGCACTAAAGGGGTTGAAGAATGAAAAAGAAATGTAAGGATAAAGGGTGTAAAGAAAGAAGCCCTCCATACACTTAGGCAGAAACCGGATCAATACATATGCTGTCAGAATCACAATAATGATTGCTGACATTGAAGACTAACATCATGGACCTAGTGATGCAATGCACAATCCTCCCTAGTCACTCAGAATCTCTTAAAATATTTTTGTTTCATTTCTCACGGAGACTTAACACGTTATCTATTGACTTTCTCACTCTGAGTTAGTTGATATTGAAAAGGTGGCAGTCCGCTCTAGCCTCTGATCACTAAAACCAAAATGCATAATTATGTCTAGAGCCAAGAGATCATCAATCAATCTCATTAGGACACTATTCCATATTACTTGTTCTTCATACAATGTGAAAACAAGGATTATTATAAGAGTCCTACGCATTATCCTTGTGGTTTTGCCAGAACATCCAAGTGACACTTATGTGTTCACAATGAAGATGAAAATCCTGCTTGAGCCAACATCAAGCAAGCTCATGATAGGTGACTTGTGAGATCCTTAATGGGTCAAACTTGTGACACTGGATATCAAATCGGTCCAGATTATGAATTGACGAGTGATGAATTTTGATAAATGCTTAACACTCTTGATGTGTCACAAAAACACTTTCTCAAGTGACACATCGATTGATTTTCAAATCAATTTTCCTCTTCAATCGGTAAGGTAGTAACTAACCGATTCACTCTTATCGTGTTGTCTGCTTTGAGACGTTCCATAAGAGAACTGGCAAGTTAGGTGATTCTGATGTTTATACATTAGAAGATCTGACACTTATACTAGAAATCCTGTCAAGGAGATTCTTCTTAAGATTGAATCTACCAGATCACAGGTCGGTCCTCACAGGATCTGGAGGTTAATCCAACCAAACTCGAGCGAATGACAAAGCCATATTCGTCCACAAACTTTATTGCTAACTGTTTTATTACAGGTTCAAGTAAAGATGGAGATGGAGATACCTTGTTCCAGTGGAGTCTATTTTATAACCGCATACTCATACTCGACCGATACATCAAATGACCTCATGAAAGCACAAGTATATGTTTCAAAGCTTCCACAACTCTGACATCAAAATCCTCATGAAGTGATCACGTATCAAAGTTTAAGGAACTTCAAGAACGACGAATAATCTAGCTTTCACCATCAAGAAAGATATGAGCATGCCGGTCCAGATGTCACCACCACAAGACGGCAAAAGACCAAAAGTTGATGATCAGAGATTAGAGTTGGCTGATGATCTCAAAGAAGCTCAAGATCACATATCAAGTACAATCACAAGCCACAAGACAAAGATCACTACATCAATGTACAAGATTTCACATGAAGAATCAAAGACCACAAGCTGAACACAAGATCAAGAGTGCTGACCTTAAGTTAGTATTTTCTGGGGTGACCTCCCTTAGGGGGAGATTGTTAGATATTAGAAAAAGGCTTGGTCACCCCGTGTATTTTACCGTTTATTGTAGCTCGTAGTTAATCATTTAATGTATAACATTCGGTAATGGGCGAGGTATTAAACCCAACATGTAAGCCCACTACCAAGGCCATTAGGCCGGTTTTATAAGCACCTATATAAGCCTCTTCCATAGCTTGGAAGAGGTGGTTAGTCATTTCATTTACATGTTGCACTTTCTCTCTCTAGATTTAGCTAATCCATATATCTTCCATTGTGTTATGATTTCCAATATCCTACATAAATGTTATCGATTCCAAGAGACATGTCGAGAAGATTCTTTTTGGAAAGTTTCTGTTTTTTTCTGATTTTGTATTTTCTTTTTGATATTTTTTTAATTTTGTATTTTTTTTAAATTTTAAATTTTTGTATTTTCTTTTTCAAATTTTTTTTCTTACATAATTAAAAATGGAATGTTTATACAAAGAAGATGTTGATAGAATATTTACATTAGAAGAACCCTTTGAAGAGATTGGTTCGGAAGCCATTGAAGTACATGCACTCAAAGAAGAAGAGTTTGCACAAATAACAGTTTTAGGATTATATGTTTCCTTTCCAAATGGTGAAGTACTATCATTCGTGTTGTAGCGGGTTTCAACTAACTTTCTAATGGGAATCCACTTAAGACCATCTTGAGTAAAGATTCTACCCGTTGGTTTCTATGTAAGACCAGATCTAGGAGGCGTTGTTTTTAGATACACATTGGAGGACTTATTTGGAGAAAACCTTTGTCCTATGGGGATCTGTCTTCCATGATTCTTAGAGTCGCTTTTTCTTTTCTACGGGTATATATCTCTTTGTTGTCTTATAGGATTATGCATGCTTTTTCTGTGCTGAGGCACAAGAATTCACCTTTGAGAGGTATTTTAAGATGCACTCATCATGATTTGCACTGTAAATGAACTTTTTACGTGTAGGACATGCCAAGTCTTTTGACTTCAAGAAAGTCTTTTGATTCCTAGGTGGTTCTGCTATGTTAACAGTTCTATTTGATACACGACTACTCATGGATGGTGGCTAATTCCTAGGTTGTTGATTAAAGTTCCTAGGTTTTGGGTTGTTACTATTAGCAGTGTTTGGTAATCTAGCATATTGTTGCACGCTAGGTTTGGTATTCAAGGCTTTGTCTTTCTAAAGTTGTGCCTTTTTCTTAGCTTCACTAGGTATATTTATGAACCATGTTTATTTGAGCCTACAAATTCCCTTGGTGACTGAAATGACACATGCTTTGGGCTATTCCTAAAAGGGCCAGGTGCATTCACATCTTAAGGCTTAGCAAAAGATAATTTTCCCTAACCTTGAGGCCAGAATGAAGATGACTGGTTTGTCCAATCAATAGCTCACACCAACTTGGGAGGCCAATCCTATGTTTGAAATTGGGATCGGTTCAAATTATACGCATTTGTTGTCTTACAACTGGTTGATTACTTATCGGTTGCAAAAAGTGGTATCCCCCCTAAGATTGATTGTTTTTCAAAATTAGTGTACACACCCTTTCCTTTGTTCTTCTCAATGAATTTCTTTAACTCACTTATGGCAATCTCCTTGTCTTGCAATTGAGCTTTCAAATCTTGTATTTCAAAATATTGTTCACGCTCTTTCAGAAATACATTTGACGCTTTTTCTTTGCAAACTGTGTCATTTTTCATTTGTTCTTGACATTGTTGTAAAGCAAGTTCAAGAGAAATCGAGTGTTTTTTTAATTTAGCAAAACTTCATAAACGCTCAGTATAAACTTCTTTACTAACAGACTCAGTTTGTTTCGAAAGCTTTTGCGCAAGACATTCACATTTTTTCACTTTATGAAGATATAAGAATTGCAATTCAGAGTGACCATCTAAATCAGATAACGAATGCAAATACGAACACATAACATCATTAGACACACATTCTTGCAACAGTATATCATACATGTTTGAAAATTCTGCTTTATCAGATTCAAGTTCGTCAATTTCATTTTCAAGGGATTCAACGTACTTTAAATCAGCATGCATTTCTTGCTTAAGTTCATGAACAAATGCGAAACTATCATTATGTGTCTTTAGGGCAAGAGGTATCAAACATGTCTTAATTAGAATTTCCATATCATGAGCAATTGGTGCACGAAAATGGTCTTTTAAATGTTTCACCCAAGCTTGATTGACAAGTTCTCTAAAATGATTTATGTTATTCGTCATGACATTGTATGCTTGTCTACTTTTGCTTATTGAATTGGAAACAGGTAAGAAATTGATGTTTTTAAAAATATTTGGTTTAGTTTTCACAAAAGATTTTCTCCACATTTTATTCCTTACTTCATTTGCATGTGTTAACTGTACATGATATTCTTGTGTCAGGGGCTTGAAAACTTCATAAAGACTATTTAGTTTTGTGTAGTAATAAGGTCGCACTAAGTCTTTATTCAATTTTGATCGACTCTCTCTTTTAAGAGTCAGAGTCTCTTCTTTATCAGGGACAAGTCTGTGTGCAGTATCAGATTGGTCATGTGGGATCTCATACAAACATGGTTTCTTAGACTGAGCCTTTTTGAGGTACATTGGATTTGCAAAGGTAGGTCTACCATTGAATGTTGGGCCTTTGGGTGCTAACATATGAATAGTTTGGATTGATTGATTCCTTTTGTAAACAATTTCATTCAAAAAACATTAATTGCTTTTCCATTGAGATCATTTTGTTAATGTCTTTTTCTTCCTTAAGTTTCAAATCTGTTATTACCTTTGTTTTCTCTTTGACAAGACCTTCGTAATGTGACTTTGTTAAAAGACTCTGTTTGACTAACTCATCGTGTTTCTCTTTGACAACTGAAATTTCATAGGCTTTAAGTTTTAAACCTTCTTTTATGTCAATGTCTTTTTGAGCTAATAGTCCTAGAGTTTCATTTAACTTACGTTCAAGTTTGTCATAATCAACTGTACGGTCATTAAAGGTCTTGTACCTCTCAAACTCAGTCTGTTTATTTTGAAGTGCAACTAAACAACTATCCCGAATACTATTAGACTCCCCCAGGGTTCTACTAGTCTCCGCAAGAGTAGATTTGCACTCTTTCAATTCTTGAGTCAATGATGCGTTTGCTTTCTTTAATTGCTTTTGAATCTTTTTGTTTTCATCAATGTCAAGTTTTAAATTTGCAATTAAATTAGCAAGCGCATCACGCTCATCATCACATTCTACAACATTTTGGTCAGTTTGAATTTCATTATCACACATATTCAGTGAATCAGGAATGACATTACTATCAACCTTTTCTACTACACATGTGTTAATAATGCATTCAGGTTGCTTAGAATGTTGTGTGTCAACAACAAACACATTATATTGAGCAGTATATGATACCTCAACCATTGGTTCTGTGTCATAGGAAGGTCTGATATCTGTATCATCCCCAGAAGTGCTTTTGTCATTGCATTCATTCCTTGACCTGCTGCTTTTATCTCCAGATGTGTTGCTATGATTCTTTAAACTTTGATCACTCCCTTTGTCAGATACAATCCCACTGCTGTTTGTGTCTCCTGAACAAGCATTTGATGCATTAACCTCTTGAATCTTGCACTCTTGAATCTGCAACTTTCTTTCATTCAACCTTTTCAACCTATTTTGAAGCTCTTGTTCATGACGTGCTCTTTTAACAATACATTTCTCAATGGAGTCCATGTTTTGTATTATTGTTTCCTTAAAGGTTTGAGCTTCTATGTTAGTGTAAGGGTATGTTTGGTAAAATGGGCTGGAGCTGGGGCTGGGGCTTATTATTGTAAAATTACTAAAAAGGACATAATTAAATAAATTTTTAGTATATGTTAGATATTTTTAGGGGTATATAAGTAATTTTTGGTTCATAAGCCCAGGGCTAAAAATTTTAGCCCCTTTTATGGGGCTGGGGCTTATAGAGGCTTATAACTTCATAAGCCCGCGTGACAAACGGGGCTTATTTTATAAGCCGACTTATTTTAAAAGCCCAAGCCCCAATAAGCCCCTATAAGCCTCCATCCAAACACACCCTAAGTTTTGAAGTCTTGTGTTATTTCCAGAGCATGTGAATTAGAATTGGAAATCTCTAACACTCTTCAATGTATGAAATTGTCAAACTTAAAGTATCTTTCGTTTCCATTGTAACGTGAATTGTGAAGTGAAAATGATTGTAGGATCTTAAGCATGTAAAGTGATTTGTTGTTGTTGATTGAAATCATAACGTCACGGGAAAAAAAAAAAAAATTTTTACAAATCTATGATTTAAACCGAGAAAATAATAAAATCTTTCGCGGGATTTTACAAAATCAAGAAGAAACCGTGAAACAATGATTAATTGTTGTTGGTAAAATCGTTGTTGTAATTGAAGTACTTGAGCTTTTGTTTATGATCGATGAGCTAAAAGGACTATCGGTGAAAAAAAATTATCGTTAAGGACTAATGGTGAAAGTTCTTACAACTATATGTTAAAAAAAATTAAAAAGAAACAAAAAATATAAATAAAAGTGTTTTGAAAAAGAAAGGTTAAGAGTGAAAGAGTTTTAAACACAAAGGGTTAAAAGTAAAACTTTTGAAATCTAAAGGTTAGAAGTGAAAAAATAAAAATTTAAACTATATTAAAATACTAAAACATACACGTATTTCATCTTCTTCTTTGTTTCAACTATGTAAAAAATGTAACGATCGCAATTCTTTGATCGCGGACCCGTACGGTTATCGACGGTAAAATCCGAATATACCACGTTGATCGAAAAGATGTCACGATCACGATGGTATAAGTTTTAAGTCCCGTCGTTGAACATCACACGAAACCGTAAAACCCGAAACTACACGAACGAACACGTTTTTTCCTTGTTATGCTTATGTATAACTTGCTTGATTGTTTTGGTGTTGTATAAAGCGTCCTAATCACTACGTATAGCTCGCCTACGTTTTTGTATAACTCGTCTAGTCAAACGTATAGTTCGCCTACACACAAACGCGTATAGTTCGCCTGTTACTCAGATGTATACATCGCCTGTTTTACAAGAATGGAATAAATCGTCTACACAAAAAAACCCGGTATAATTCGCCCAATACAGCCAAAAACGGTACTAGTACTGTCGTCCTTGTTTTTTTTATCTCTTTACCACACAAAAAAACAGACCGTCCTTGCTTGCTTGTCTTCAAACGTGGACCACAAAGGATAAGCAATAAGCCACAAGTTTAATAAGCCACGAAAAATAATAAGCTCAAATAAGCTCGAAAATTCAGCTCTTTTACAATAAATAAGCCACGAAGCCTTGTACCACAATAGGGTAGAAATAAGCTCCAAAAAGCTTTTGAAAAGCTCTTTTTCCCCACTTATAAGCCACGAAAATAATAGAGCAAAATAAGCACAAACCTAAAATAAGCTATAAAAAACTTGAGAATAAGATGTAGAAACGAGCAGGTTACGTTTCTTGGAGAGCAAGTGTGAAGCTTTGTAGTTTGTAAACACGTAAAAGACACCAAAACAAAGAAGATAAGCTACGTGCTTATGAAAAACAAACGAATAAGAAAAAAAATCAACAGAGTAAAATAACCAAAGAAGTTAGAAAAATTTATTACTTAAAAACAAAGAATGTCACTGTTTGTAGCCCAAGATAAAAGTTTCATCAGTAAGCCCAAACGAAAAAATACAAGTCACTCTCTTTTGGAATTAAATGTTTAAACCTTATGTTTGATAATAAGAAAAAAATCTTAATAAGAGAAAATAGAAAAAAAATATACGAAAATAATAAGCCACAAATAAGCTGTCCTAATAAGTACGACCACAACTAGATCAATAAACCCACCCGAGGCTCTTGATACCAAATGTCGGAACCAATAATCACCTTCACTTCACCATTGATACAAGAAAAATAAGATGAGAGACATGGAAGAATTTTAGAGAGAGGTTAGAGAGAATTTTAGAGAGAGAAACAAGATGGTTGATTAAACTTGTGTGAGAAAATACAAATGAACCAACACCCTCTCCACACTTGGAGAGGTAATATTATACTTGTAAACCATGAGCTTTACATGCCTGTGGCTTTTTATGGGTCGGCACGATATTACTATGAATTACTTTGGGTTTTAGCCCATAACATGTGACCGGTTAGATTACATAAACGAGCCCGTTTACCCTTTCTAGCTTATTACAGCACATAATTAATTAAAGACCGAAGCTTCCTCGTTGAGTGACCGAGCTTCCTTGTTTGACTCAATATTTTGAGGCTAACATTACATTTTTAAAATTTTTTAAATTTTAAAATTTTAAATTTTTTTTATTATTGTATACTAATATAATTATATTGTTATTTATATCTTTTAAAATTTTATTATTATTATTATTTAGTGGGGAGCTGATATACAAACTAAAGCTTCACTCCTTTAGCTATAGCAAAGCTAATTAAAAATAGGCCAAAACACATATTAGTACCCTGAATTTAGCAAAGTGGATCATTTAGTACCCTGAACTTTTAGAGATGCAGAATGATACCCTAAATTTGACAAAATAGAATTTCTACTACCCTATACTAATAAACTCAACAATTAATTATTTTTTTTAAATCATTTTAGTAGAATATTTTGTAATAAATATTTTATAGTAAAACTTTTAGCTAGCCAAATATTTTTTTCTTCCTAAATTTAATATTTTTCTTTTAAAATTTAATGTAGTATATATAATTGATTATTAGAATAACAAGAATGATATAGCAGCATTGATATCTAAAATATATCTAGTTACTAACGCTACTTTTAATATATCTTCATATTATATTATTAAATGTTTGTCTCAAATAATTTTTAGATCAACTTATAACTAGCTATATAGGAGTTTTGTAATTTTAATTTATATATGCATATAAAGAAATAAAGAAATTAAATAGTCAAATTGTTATTGTCTTCAAATTATTTGAAACGAACACTTAAGTATTTAATACAAATATCTATGTATCAAAAGTAGTGTGGTAATTTACTTTTTATAAAGTATTGTTCATACATACATTTCTGTATTACATACTGAAGTGTTCGTTTCAAATAATTTTGAAACAATAACAATTTGACTATTTAGTTATTTGAAACAAACATTTAATAATATAATACAAAGATATATTAAAAGTAGCACGCTAAAAATATTATAGAAATCAATGCTACATATACATTCTTTTTATTCTATACTAAATAATCAACTAAAATACTATATTAATTTTTAAAAGATAACAAATAATAGAATTTTAGGAATAAAATATATTTGCCTAGCTAAAAGTTTACAAAATACTCTACTAAAATGATTTTTAGAAAGAAAAAAATAATTAATTGTTGAGTTTATTAATATTGGGTAGTAGAAATTCTATTTTGTCAAGTTTAGTGTACCATTCTGCACCCTTAAAAGTTCAGGGTACTAGATTATCCACTTTGCCAAGTTCGGGGTACTAATATGTGTTTTGGCCTTAAAAATATGGATAGTAGCACGTGCTCTAATGTCTTGAGTCACTCATCTTCTCTAATTCATCAACGAGTAGAAATTGGAAAAAAGGGAAGAAAACCATATCGATTTTCACACTTAGACCTCGTACTTGACCCGTTTTACATGTGTTGCATCAATTACCACACGACCGGATACAAAATCAGCAATCCCTGATTGCGTCAAAGGTGGGGACTCTGTCAAATCCACACACGCATCAAGCCCTTCGTCCCACAAATAAAGTAACATATTGGCAGGACGTAGGGTTTGTCACATCCTCCACCAAGACCAATATCAACTTCTTTTCCAACCGAAATCCCTAACCGGAAACAATTTCACCAGGGTACCCGAACAACATAAGTCGATGCCTTATACAATAATACCGGCATAGGATACATTATGGTTTCCATAAATATCCCCCGTAAATACTTTGGAGCAAGCCGAGCACGGCTTCGAAACAGAAAATAGAGGGACACCTAACCGATAGCATAACACACAACGGTAGGTCTTACCGTTCATAGTATGTCCCAAACCAGAAATCGGAACAACCCTATGCCAGTCAGAAGTGTGATCCTTCATTTGAGATTGCCATAAAAGCCATTTTGTCGAGAAGATAAGGAAAGAAGTGGGGATTTCTGCAGTTTGAGTAACACGTGTGAGATATATATCTGCCAGTTTCTTCATGAGTTTGGGGTAGCAATCTCACTTGTATTACTCAAAAGGCCAGTTTCCATTTTCGTATTAAACGCACACAATGCATCATTAAATGTAGGCCCAGAAGCTACAACACCAGAATGTCGAAGTAGCTTAGTCTGTAAGCTAGCATATTGTAATCTAGACGCAAGAAATGCATAATTTAAAACATCACCTGCATAATTCAAAACATTATTATTATTATTATTATTATTATTATTATTTTATTATTATCACTTTATTAGAAATTCAGGATATTTATA
Organism: Tanacetum coccineum; assembly: GCA_026074375.1. Taxonomy (NCBI): domain Eukaryota; kingdom Viridiplantae; phylum Streptophyta; class Magnoliopsida; order Asterales; family Asteraceae; genus Tanacetum; species Tanacetum coccineum. Next base: position 17,798 of record BQNB010059871.1, on the reverse strand, counting down.
AAAAAAATTATTGAGAGTCGAGAATATTAATATGGTCTCCACTCCTTAGCTATAGCAACAACCCTACTAACATAAATACCACACCTCTTGCTCCAATGTCTTTGAGCCACAAAAACCTTTGAATCCGTCTTCAGTAGCGCTATCACAACCTTTCTTAATTTCCCAAAAGAAGAGATAGAGAAAGGAAGAAAACTATATTTGATATTTGCGAACTTAGCCTCTTACTTGACGCGTTTACGTTGTGACGCATCAATCACAACACGACCAGGCATAAAATCAGTCATCCCAATTTGCATCAAAGGTGAGGACCCTGTAAGATCCACATAAATCAAGCCCTTTGTCACACGAGTAGAGCAACATATCAGCTGGACGTGTGGGTTTGTCACGCCCGTCACTAAGCCTGATATCAACTGCCTTTGGCCAGCTGATATCCCTGACCGAAAACAGATGTCGACAAGGGTATCGTGCCCAACATTATGCCGATGCTTAATAACAATAATATATACCAGCACACGATACATCATGGTCTCCATAAATATCCTCCAGAATGACTTTGGAGCAACTTGAGCACGACTTCGACACAGAGAAGTATATCCTATTATTATTATTCCTATTATTTTAATAATAATAATAATTAAATTTTATTATAATAAACTTTTTTTACATGAAGTTGGATGGGAGTCTAGACACAAGCTGTGCCCCCACTCCTTTCTGAATACAAAAGCTTACTCTAGAGAAATCTCAATGTACCACACTTAGCATATTTGAGTTGGGCCCTTTTAACTGGAAATAGACATATTACGGGAAAGGTGCCCAAAGCTCCGTGTCGAATTCCCCGAACATAGAAATTTGTTCAGTGAGTTATCTTTCAAAATCTTTGCTTGCTTTTGCAGTTGTTGTATCTATTGTTCATCTAAATCCGAACACAAAGATAAAGTATCTTTTGTTTCCATTGTAACGTGAATTGTGAAGTGAAAATGATTTGTAGGATCTTAAGTAGGTAAAGTGATTTGTTGTTGTGGATTGAAATCAATTAACGTTCACGCAATTTTACAAATCTATGATTTAAACCGAGAAAAGAAATGGAATCTTTTGTGGGATTTTACAAAATCAAGAAGAAACCATGAAACAATGATTATTTGTTGTTGGTGAAATCGTTATTGAAATTGAAGTACGTGAGCTTTTGTAACGATTAATGTGCTTAAAACAATGAACGATGCACAAACTTTCAAATTAAAATGAGTACCAGTTATTTTAAACACAAACAAGGACTAATGGTGCAACTACGATTCACTTTGGAGGACGAACAGGCTGTTTTAAAAGAATAAGGACCAACGGTGCAAGAGAGTTTTAACTTTGAGGGTTAAGTAGTAACGAAGGACTAATTATGAAATGGGAGTAAACTCTCGAGGGCTGCATGCGTCAATCTCCAAAACAAATTAATTAAAACTAAAAGTTTCCCACTTCCTTCTTCGTTTAAAATTTTGAAATTAGGTTACGATGTAACTTTTGAACTTTTGGACGCGTATGGTTATCGTCGGTGAATTATGAATATACCTCGTTGATGGAAAAAGTATGACGATCATAATGGTATAGTTTAGAAGTCCCGTAGTTAACCGTCACTCGAAACCGAAAAACTAAAAATTACTTAAATCGTATAGATTTTGCCCTTGTTTGAGTGGTAGATCGTTTCCCTAATCCTTGTAAATAGATCGGTTGCTTTGCTAGAATGACTAGTTCGGTACAATTAGATCGGCAAACTAGTTTGGTGGATGAAGGTTGAACTAGATCGGTTGATGAAGTTTGAACTAGATCGGTTGATGAAGGTTGAACTCGCTCGGTTGAGGAAGGTTGAACTAGATAGGTTGATGAAGGTTGAACTCGTTCGGTTGAGGAAGGTTGAACTAGATCGGTTGATGAAGGTTAAACTCGTTCGGTTGTGCTAGATCGGTTCTCCTTGGCGAGTAGATTGGTTGTCACTTGAATGAGTAGTTCGGTTGACACAAGAATAAGTAGTTCGGTTGACACAAGCTTCCTTGCTTGTCTTGTGGTCCTTGTCTAAACCGTCCTTTTCGTCTTTCCTTATTCCTTAACAGAAACAACCAAAAATCAATGTACAATGAAACTAAATAAGTGGATCTTGTTCCCTTCATGTTTTCAAACCGTTGGACCATAATAAGCTAACCAAAATAAGTACTAAAAAAACCGAATAATAAAAAAATAAGCTGTTGAAAAGATTAAACAACCACAAACTAAAAAATGACACAAACCAATAAGCTACTTAAAACTTGAATAAGCTATACTTTTAGACCAAATGTTAAAATATGAACACCGAAAGAGAAAAACAAATTGAGTTAAAAAAGAGGACGTAGACAAGAAAAAAAAAGCTGAATCTAAGAAGCTTATCCACTAAGCTCGAATAAGCTCCAAATAACCACAACCAAACACTAAACCCACCCGTGGCGAGTGATACCAAATGTTAAAATAACCCGGAACCACTTTTACTTCACCATTGAAAAAAGAAAAAATAGAAAGGAGATAAATGATAATAATTGTAAAGAGAGGTTAGAGAGAGAAAGTAAAGAGAGGAAAAAAAAGAGTGTGGTTAATTACAAAATGAGAGAAATACAAAATGAACCAACACCCTCTCCACACTTTGAGAGGGGTATTTATACCAACACTTGGACCGTGTGGTTTAATGCTAATGGGCCGGGCTCGGGATTGCTTGGGCTTTAGCCCACAATGTATACAATATCAGATTAAACAACGAGCTTGATACCCGTAACTAGCCTATTACAACATATATTAAATAAAGACCGAAGCTTCCTCGTTGAGTGACCGAGCTTCCTTATTCGACTCAATATTTTGAGGCTAACCAGATCTAATAAGGTAAATAACCTTAATTGGATTTTTTTTTCATAAAAGACATGCAAATGTGCATTCTTTGAACACTCTCATTGTATGGATTTTCCTATTACTATAAATTTCATTGTTGCCAGTATTGACATGTAGAACGGGACTCTATCTTTATTCTCGTCCGATTAATCAGTTCTTCAAAAGATCTATCAGATTATGGAGTGAATCTTTGATCAATGAATATTTGATTGATTCTTTCTTCAATTCTGTATCATGTATACATGTTTATCCTTCATCTTTTCTGAAGTTTCGATAGAAGGATTCCTCTACCAATGTAAGACAATCAACTCCATTCGTTAGAACAGCTTCCATCGAGTCTTGCACTATCTTTTTTTTCTTTTTGCTTTCTAAACCCTTTGTTGTTTTCGGAACAACGTGATTTGGCTTAGGATTGCATTTTTCCTTTTTTTTTTTTTTTATTTAATTCCAGGTTTTATCTGATTTGTAAGAAACAAAATTATCACTTAGTAAGTTTCACATACCAAGGGCTCAATCCTATTAAGTCCGTTGCGTCTACCATTTCACATATCCCCCTTTTTGAGATGAAATCTCATTATGATCCGTCCCTTTTATTTCTTTCATTTATAGGAACGTTGAATTATTAGTAGATGCGATTCCTGTCTCGAAAAAGTGTTTTCTCCTCTTTGTCTTTGATTTCTTGTTTATCTTCTTTTTGTATAGGAGGCTCTTATTCGGTCCAATCAAAAACGATTTTATCAGTTCTGTATCCGCAATTCAATATATGTGGATACATACCCTATACATCTGTCTCTCTTCCACTCATTTCGCCATTCAATTTGGAATACTTGAACGATCGATTCCTTTTTTTATGACTGGTTCTATATCGCTAGATTAATCGTTATGTTCTATAATATTTAACAGTTATTTGAAATTCGATTTATTCTTTAATTCAATTAAATATTAAATAAATATATATATTATGAATAGCAGCATTACACATTGTCACTCTTAAGTATACTCCTAGGTCCTAGATGACTCATTCTCTCTTATACATACAACAACTTGCTTGCTCTCTCATTCAACCTTAGAATTCCACACATCTTGATTAGGATTATGCGAACTGAAATTAAAGCATGTCAGTTGAGTCATGTTAGGCCCTTTATGAAAAGATAATACAAATTTTATCTTTATTACACTTCATTAGGCAAATATAGGAATTATATTTTGTCTAACATGAGAATGACTACTAGAAAATCTATTGCACTAGAAATTCAATTTGACCTAATGGTTGAATTGCTTCTAAGAGTGAAGTTAGGTTCGTGGTATAACCAGTAAAAATTGTCCGTGTTTTAGCCTTAATTTGAGCAATGCAATTATATGCTTTCATGTTTATCTTAATACTCAATGTTTATTTGCTTAACTATTGAATGCATGTCTGTTGTAAAAGCGTTTGTTTTTTAGCAATTTAGATAAAGTATTCCTTAGTTTATCTAAATAATGCATGCTCCTAAATGCTAATTGCTAACATGTTTTACATGACGATTACATTTAAAATTATCATGTTTTGTTTGCATCATTGATATGTGCTAAAACACACATCATTTGTACCCCGGAAAATGCTAATAAATGAACTAAACACTAAAATATTGATAAATATGTTTCAAATATGTTTGTATTGTGTTTTTATGTCTTACAGGTACAAAGGATTGAAAATAAAGCAAAAACAGTAACTTTCGGGTGACTTTCGATGACGTTTTCACGTTTATCGAGGTTCAAACGAAGTCATGAATATTCCTCGATCACACTATTGGAAAGAGCACGAAATTACAAGTCCAATGGTACCGGCCTTTCATATGTGAACCTTTTTATTTAGAACTTTTTTTTGTCCCTGTTTGAACCTTTATTAATAATAAACCTGGTGCATATTAAAGAAGGGTTATATATTACTTTTTACACATTATTACTAGAACTATGCTCTAGCCCAACGGCTAAATCCAAATCTTTATTTTTATCCCCTTAGGTCCCGAGTTCGAAACGCAGGAGGGTAATATCCCCTCCGCCACGTCAGCAGCTGACGTGGCTGCCACGTAGGCAACTAGGACCCAATTAGCTGACATGGCATGTCACGTGACAGCGGTGGCCACCATTTGACCTGACCGTTGACTGGCGGTCAACCACCGTTGATCGGTGATCCGACGGTGGTCCGGCGGTGGTCCGCCGCCGTTAACCGTACGTTGGCCACCGTTACTGCGCCGTTGACCTCTAGTTGGCTGTTTGTCCGGTGGTGGCTCTGGTGATGGTGGCAAGCCACGTGGCACCACACAGGTGGATGACACGTTGCTATCTAATGATTAATATGGCAGTTCAGGATTGCGGTTACAGTATGTTCATCCGAGGTTGTCAGTACGAGGTTGGAAATACGAGGTTCGGGATTCGAGGGTTCTAGAAGCTGATGTGGCACGTTGTCATTGGTGGATCCAGATGGCGGTTACGAGGTTCGCTGCCCGATGCTAATCATTGGCGTATTAATAACGCGTTAGGACGAAATGACGAAGATACCCCCCACTTTTACACTAAGACGCGTCTAGACCACCTGAAAGGACGAAATTGCCCCTCCCCACTTGGGCTATATATAGAATCACGCAGCAGCAGATGGGGCATATATAGTAGTTAGGATTTTATTTTTTTCTAGTTTACTCTAAAAAAAAGTAGTGTAGATTTTAGCTTATTTAGTTTAGCTTATTAGTATTTTTGGTAAAAAGCATTTTAAAAAGCTGATTGGCTCAATTAATAATCATTTTGAGCTTATTAATGAAGATGTTTGAGGTTGGTTAATAGCTTATCGTCTTTGCTTATTTTTCTCTTTTTCTTTTCTTTAGCTTATTTAATAAGCTCTTTTGAGCTTATTATTTTTATAGCTTATTTTTGATTTCAAATAAGTTATCCTTTAGCTTATTTGATTGAATCTAAGCTTATATATCTAAATAAGCTTTTGTTTATTTCATCTTTACATTTTTTTTTCTTTTCTTTTCTTTTTCTAAAGTGCTTGTTATTTGATTAAGCTTATGTCAAGATCATAAAAGAAACCGTGAGTGCTTAATCCTCGGCTTATTCAATAAGCTTTGTGTTTCCTAGATTTTGGTAAGCTTAATCTTAGTTTAAAAATTTTAAATAGTTTTTTATTTTTATATTATTCTAGGCATAAAGTTTGTTGCTTTTTAATTCTAGCTTATTTTTCTAAATCTAAATTCTTTAATATACCCGATCCAATTCACTTGATTGAACAAAATATTAAACCTTTGTTTCGGTAGATTTTAGAATCTAAAGTTTTTTACTTTTTATTAGCTTATTGTCTTTAGAATAAATTCTAGCTTATTTTGTCTTAGTAGCTTAATATTATCTTGTTCATCTTAATCTTTTTTTGTTTTAATGTTGATAAAATCTATCCAACTCTAAGGCCGGAGCTTAAGGGTCTTATAAGGTTGATAAATAGATAAAGTTTTGATCTTTATGGTTTTTATGAAAGTAATTAGTAGATAAAGTTGACAACTTTATTTGCTAATTAGTGAAGTAGAAGCTTTTTAAGTGATAAGCTTATTTGTTTATTAATTGTATAAGATCGGGTGGTTTTATATCATTGCGGTTCTTCATTTTGGGTTCTATTTTCTAATCTCTTTTCAATACTTAGAATAGTTTTATTTTATCGTTCCATAATATATTTACGTATTTGATTTTTGCCATGCTTAATGTAGATTTATTTTTGTCGTAAAATGCTATGTTTTGTTAATGAATTTCCGTTATGTAGTAGTTGAGTAAATAACTGTGTTTGCTAATATTAGGTGATTTGGAATTTTATGCGGTTTTAAAAAGGTTAAAAAATTAATAGTCAGTTTACCATACCGTCATTTACTTTAATGCAATTTTTTTATTTTTTTTAAAATACTTGTCATTTATTTTAAAAAACATTTTACTTTACTTGTCATTTAATTTCTTGAAACTTGTTTTTTAAGGATTTTAATTCGTTAAACCTAAGCCAGCACATAAGAAACATTTCACGTCACTTAGCAAACATTTTTGTCATTTATATCTTTTAGATCAATTTTATTATAATCTTGTAGTTTGAAATCTTAGAATTAATATTAGTTTAATTTTTAGTGTAAAAATAGTTTTAAAAAACCAAAACCAAAAACTTTTATGACAATCAAGCTCAATTTACAACTTAAACGTAGATTTCCATTCACCTCTCGCTGAGGAAAACGATACCCATGTTGATTACTTTTTATTCTTTCTTAAGAATAATTTGTATGATACTTAGCTTACGTATTATATATGTATTATATTATATATATATTTGAGGGTTTATTTGATAAAACGCGTGTTGAGCAACGACAGAACATCAAAATGGCGCCGCTGTCGGGGAGAGGTGTAGCGATTTTTACGGGATTGTTTGTGTTCGAGCCTTGAAGATCCTTTATTCGGAAAGTTTATTTTCGTTCTTATAAAAAAATATAAAAATCCAAAATTATTTTTCTTCTTATTTTTATTTTTCCTTTTCTTCTATAAATATTAAAAAATACCAAAAATATTTTTTTTATTTTTATAAAAAAAAAATTCAAAAATACTATCCTTTATCCTCTTCTTTCATTTAATTATTTTCTTCTTTATCCTCTATTCCGTTTAATTCTTCGACATGTCTTCGTATAACCAATTTGGTTGTTCATATTGTGGAGGTCCATTTAATGGTGGAAACTGTCCGGGCTGTAGCAGTGTAGGATCCGGAAATGAGTTTGTCTATGACCTAAATCCTTATTCTTTTAATGAAACACCGAACTTCTTCAACCAACCTCCACAATACCAATACGAGACATACTCGTGTGAATTTTGTAGAGGAAATTCTCATCCGGGTTATGATTGTCAAACAGGGAACACACCCATCTTTGATCAAGGTCCCTGTTACAATCAAGACTTTGGATTTAACCAACCTCTACATTATTTTCCGAGTCAACCACAACAATTTCCTTGTGAAAATTGGCGGGTTCATTCATGAAAATTTCAGTGTCGAACCGTGAACTAAAATTTCAATTAATCTAATTCTTTCGTCTTGACCAAATTTCAACCCTCCAGCAATTTTCTACGTTCGAAACTTCTTGAAATCGAGAGGATTAAAATAAAGAGTAGATTTTTAAAAGAAAGACATGAGAATAGAAATAAATAATTGAAGTTAGAAGCGGTTGATTGATGACGAAATTAAAGATATCACGAATGATTTGAGTTATAAAAGATTTCGAGGTGAGAAGATTGATGATGAGTATGAAAGAGATTGTAAGATTAAAATTAATCAACTCTTACAAGATTACAATGGTTTGGACATCGAGATGCGAAAAAAGGAGCGAGTTTCAATAGAAGAAAAGTATCTTGCTGCTTCGAAACGTATTAAATCTATTTGTAATTATGATGACGACAAGGATGATTCTATTCCTTTGAGAGATATTATTGCTTAATATTCTCCGTCTGTTGCTATCACATCTTCCCCTCCCGTCTTACCGACTAGAGAACCTGAGGACTCTCTCATAATAGGGGACGAGCATATTGACACTATTCCTGAAAAGGAATCAGACGAATTAATAAAGTCTAGTGTTGAGAACCTTATCCCAATCCCAAGTGAGTCCGAGGTTACTTTCGACAATAAAAGTGAGTGTGATATGCCAGTTTGTGATGATTTTACAACTTTCTCGAATCCTCTCTTTGATTCTAACGATGATTTCACCTCTAGTGATGACGAGTCACTTTCTGATGAGGACATTCCGATGGAAAATTTCAAAATTTATTCGAACCCTCTTTTTGATGATGAAGAAATCATTTCTCTAAAGATTGATCCGCATTATTTCAATGCCGAGTCTAATCTTATCGAATCTTTGCTTAACCGTGATATTTTAATTGATTCCTCACCTAAGTTTGATTATTTTCTCGAAGAGTTCTCCGGTGAACTCAGTCATATCGATCCAATTCCACCGGGAATTAAGAAAGCCGACTTTGATCTAGAGGAAGAAATCCGTTTTGTTGAGAATTTGTTGTATGATAATTCATCTCCACGACCGCCGGAAGAACTTAATTTGGAAATTGCTGATACGATTCTTGAGTCTCTCTCTCCATTTCCTATCCTCGTTGAGGATAGTGACTCTCATATGGAGGAGATCGACTTATTTCTTGCTATAAATGACTCAATGCCACTAGGCATTGAGGATGACGATTATGACTCGGAAGGGGATATTCGTTTTCCTGAAGAATTTCTTAATAATGATTCCCTTCCCCTTCCCGAAAATGAGTCATCTAACCTTGATCATTTTAATGATTCGTCACCTTCTCGTTCTCCTCCGAAACCACCGGATATTGAGATTTGCTTTGACTTTAAGCCCAATACGGGTGTTGTTACTAACAAAGTGGTGGGTGACATTTCTGAACACGATGTTTTTATGCCTAATCTTTTAGCCACCCAACCCACCCTTTGTCCAGTGTTTGACATTTACTTCCATTTTCGTTCGAAAACGAGGACAAAGTGTTCAATCCTGGTATTCTCATTTCTTCTCTCTTATCTCATCGGGGCGAAATCACTTCTAATTTTTATAAAAGCCCGATGATGATTTCTGGAGGGGACATCCCTCTCTTGGATGTTTTGTATCTCCATTTCTATCCTCCTTGACCAACTCCAGAGAGTGGGATCGAGACATGCTCAAGACTCGATACAAAAACAAAGCGCTTCACAGGGAGGGCAACCCGTGTCCTTTTCTTCTTTCTATATTTCTGATTAAAAGATAATGTGTGATTTTATAGTCTAATATGGGGGGGCCGGTGTTTCTTCTAATTATGTGGTTTTTGTTTTTGTGCAGGATCTTTAAAGATTGTGAAGACCCGTGCTTGTTTTCAATCCTCCAATCATCCGGTCTTTGATCTTTTACTTATTATGGAATCATCAACCTGATCATGAATAATTAATTATGTTTTCCCATTCACTCTTGGAATTAACTAGCATTTGCCTTTTCTTCCTAAGTGTTGGGGTAAAACCCGATAATTTTTGAACATTGAGGCTAATGATCCATTTCTAAGTGTGGGGGGGATTTCTAACGAGATTGACCATAACTTGTGCCTATATGTGTTCCCAACGCACCCAATTTTGACACAAAATTTAATTTTTAATGCTTTATTAGAAATATATATAATATAATATATATATATATATATTATATAAATATATTATAAGAAATATATTATAAATATATATATATATATAAATCATATATATATGAAATGATGAATATTAAAATATGTAAATAAGTAATGTGGGGGGGGGGCCCCCCCCTGTAAACTAGGTATCTTTTAACTGACCAAGTATTAAACTCTAGCTTTCCCTTAGGCTTTTTAGACTAAGCATTTGCTCAACTTTAAAATTTTGCAAAGGAGAAATCTGATTAGAGTTAAATATAAGTTGATGCCTAGAAGCTGGATAGTTGATATCTTTAGAGCTCATAGAGGTTAATTGTGGCTTTTTGCTCCCATCAGCTTAATAAATGCTATATAATTGTTGAATAAAAAAAAGTTGTTTAAGTTTTCTGGTTGCGTTTCTATTTTAAGATCAACTCAACGAGATTCCTTCTGGTAAAAGGTATGTACCCACGAGGTTTTGTCAGTGTTGTGGGAAATAGACTCCTGGACCATGGTCGGCTCGCATACCGATGTGGCAGTTGTTAAAAGACCGCAGGACTTGAAATTTGGCTAATAATAATAAGTTATGTAATAAACCGAAGCCAAAATAAGACTTCTGGATCATGATCGGCTCGCATACAGATGTGACAGTCGTTTAAAGGGTGGAGGTAATAATAATAATAAAACTGTGGGCTGATAAAAGTTTGCTGCATCTTGCCGGCTCACAACCGATGTTACAGCCTTCACTTCAAAATAAGCACATAGTTTTTATAATCATCCGAGACTAAATAAAAGTTTCTGCATCTTGCCGATCACAACCGATTGTTTGCAGGCCTTCTAACAGGATCGAAGGAAATTAAACCGATGTCGAAATATGTTGATGTATCTTGCCGCTAACAACCGATGTTGCAGCGCTCTAAAAGACCAAGTTCTAATAATGTTGCAATAATAAATAAGTATAAATCAAATTTCGACTACTGGGGTAACTAAATAAAGCTTTTTCTCTGTACTCGTATTGAGTTGTTGCGGATGAAATAAAAAGATAACGCCTAAATCATGCGAAATTATAAACCTTAGTTGGAACCTATTCTCACCATATCGTGCTCTTTAGGAAAGGATTTCAAATTAATTGTGGTCTAAACCGGGTTTACTTTATATTAACAAGGACATAATGTCATCAATAAAAATAATAATAAAATACTTAGAGGAATTTAGGAATAATAGGAGCGAAAAGTTAAGTTTATACTTACACAATTAGCATTTATGAGTAGTGTTAGCATCTTATCTTATATTTGGCTGTGATTTTCATTAAAAATCTTAGTTGTGGTGAATGTGAAAATCAAGGGATTACGAACTCCATTCTTTAAGCTTTTAAATAATGTTATTTAATTCTTATCTTAGTTTTTATATTTTATTGAATAAGTGGTTAAAACTGGGCGCTTTTGAAATCAAATAATTTTTTGAACCTTCTTAATGGAACCTTTTAGGTTCTTTGTTTGATTGTGAGGGGTCCATAATTTAAAAGGGGATTTAATTCATTTTATTTTTCGGGCGTATTTATTTACCATTGCATTGGGACCGAGCAATGGCTAGTGTGGGGAATATTGAAGATGTGCAAAACACACATCATTTGTACCCCGTAAAATGCTAATAAATGGACTAAAACACTAAAATATGGATAAATATGTTGCAAATAATGTTGTTATTGTGGTTTTTAATGTCTTAACAGGTACAAAGGATTGAAAACAAGCAAAAACGATAATATTCGGCGTGACTTTCGATGATGTTTTCATGTTTATCGAGGTTCAAACGAAGTCGTGAATATTCCTCGATCACACCATTGGATAGAGCATGAAATTACGAGTCCAATGGTACCGGACTTTCATATGTGAACCTTTTTATTTTGAACTTTTTTTGTCCCTGTTTGAACCTTTATTAATAATAAACCTGGTCCATATTAAAGAAGGGTTATAAATTACTTTTTACACATTATTACTAGAACTATGCTCTAGCCCAACGGCTAGAGTCATATGCTTCTATCCCTTAGGTCCCAAGTTCGAAACGCAGGAGGGTAATATCCCCTTCGCCATGTCAGCGGCTGACGTGGCTGCCACGTAAGCAACTGGGACCCAGTTTGCTAACGTGGCATGCCACGTGGCAACGGTGGCCACCATTTGACCTGACCGTTGACTGGCGATCAACCATCGTTGACCGGTGGTTGACCGGTGATCCGACGATGGTCGACGGTGCTCTGCCGCCGTTGACCGTCGTTGGCCACCGTTGACTGCCGTCGTTGACCTCCGTTGACTGGTGGTGACGGCTGGAAAGCCACGTGGCACCACTCAGGTGGTGACACGTGGCTATATAATGATTAATTGCAGGTTCAGGTGGCGGTTGCGAGGTACTGTTCATCCAGTTGTCAGTACTAAAGAGGCTGGCATAAATGAAAAACACGGGATCGTGATTCGAGGTTTTCTAGAAGCTGACGTGACACGTTGTCATTGGTGGATCCAGCTGGCGGTTACGAGGTTCGCTGCCCGATGCTAATCATTGGCGTATTCATAACGCGTTGGGACGAAATGATGAAAATACCCCCCACTTTTACACTAAGATACGTCTGGACCACCTGAAAGGACGAAATTGTCCCTCCCCACTTGGGCTATATATACAATCACGCAGCAGCAGATGGGGCATATATAGTAGTTAGGATTTTTTTTTCTAGTTTACTCTCAAAAAAAAGTAGTGTAGATTTTAGCTTATTAGTATTTTTGTAAAAGCTTTTTAAAGCTTATTAGCTTATTGTAATAATCATTTTGAGCTTATTAATGAAGATGTTTGAGGTTGGTTAATAGCTTATTCTCTTTGCTTATTTTTCTCTTTTTCTTTTCTTTAGCTTATTTAATAAGCTCTTTTGAGCTTATTATTTTTATAGCTTATTTTCGATTTCAAATAAGTTATCCTTTAGCTTATTTGATTGAATCTAAGCTTATATGTCTAAATAAGCTTTTGCTTATTTCATCTTTTCATTTTTTTTCTTTTCTTTTCTTTTTCTAAAGTTCTTGTTATTTGATTAAGCTTATGTCAAGATCATAAAGGAAACCGTGAGTGCTTAATCCTCGGCTTATTCAATAAGCTTTGTGTTTCCTAGATTTTGGTAAGCTTAATCTTTGTTTAAAAATTTTAAACAGCTTATTTTTATTTTTCTAGCATAAAGTTTGTTGCTTTTTAATTCTAGCTTATTTTTCTTAGATCTAAATCTTTAAATATACCCGATCCAAGTTCACTTGATTGAACACCTTAGTTTCGGGTAGATTTAGATCTAAAGTTTTCATCTTTTTATTAGCTTATTGTGTTTAGAATAAATTCTAGCTTATTTTGTCTTAGTAGCTTAATATTATCTTGTTCATCTTAATCTTTTTTTGTTTTAATGTTGATAAAATCTATCCAACTCTAAGGCCGGAGCTTAAGGGTCTTATAATGTTGATAAATAGATAAAGTTTTGATCATTATGGTTTTTATGAAAGTAATTAGTAGATAGAGTTGACAAACTTTATTTGCTAATTGTGAAGTAGAAGCATTTTTAAGTGATAATCTTATTTGTTTATTAAGTTTGTAAGATTGGGTGGTTTTATATCATTGCGGTCCTTTATTTCAGGTTCTATTTTCTAATCTCTTTTCAATACTTAGAATAGTTTTATTTTATTGTTCCATAATATATTTGCGTATTTGATTTTTGCCATGCTTAATGTAGATTTATTTTTGTCGTTAAATGTTATGTTGTTAATTGTGAAGTTCGTTAATGAGTAGTGAGTAAATAACTTTGTGTTTGCCAAAGTGATTAGTGATTTAGATTTAAGTACGGTTTTTAAAAAGTTTAAAAAATTAATAGACAATTACATACCGTTATTTTACTTTTAATGCAATTTAAATACTTGTCATTTATTTTAAAAAGCATTTACTTTACTTGTCATTTAATTTCTTGAAACTTGTTTTCTAAGGATTTTAAATGAATCGTTAAACTAAGCCCAAACGTAAGAACATTTCATGTCACCTTAGCAAGCATCATTAGGAGTGCACACTAAGCAAGTAGAAATTAGGTTTCTCCTAGGTCAATCTAGACTACATGCATTTCACATATGTGCTTTGAAATTTTAAGATGATAACGTGCTCCCACGTAATGCAATTATATGCTTTCATGTTTATCTTAATGCTCAACGTTTATTTGCTTAGATATTGAATGCATGTTTATTATAAAGGCGTTTGTCTTTTTCTATCAATTTAGATAAAATATCTCTTAGTTTATCTAAATGACACATGCTCCTAAATGCTAAATGCTAACATATTTTACATGATAATTACATTTAAAATTATCATATTTTGTTTGCGTCATCTTACATGACTTACATGTTAATTGTGCACCTACACTATGTTAGGTTGATGTATGACAAATAAGGTTTAGATGTCATACAGTCTTACATATTAATCTTGTTGATTATTGTGTTGATGCATGCTTAGATAAACTTGCATGCTTATATCTATATGTCTTATACATCTATGTATATATTTTCTCACACTAGAATATCTTTCTTCGCGTCCGGGTCACTAATCTAAATTTTCAAAAGAATCATAAAATGGTCTTAAATCTTCTAGAGTCTTCCTTCACACATTTCCTTAATCATCATCTCCCTTTCTTCCAAATAATCCACTCTTTGTCACCGAAAAGTTAGATGCAAATCTAATACCACTTTAAGTAGGTTTGACAACTTAAATATTTCATCCGAGATATTCAAGTATCTTTAACTTGCAATTCGCAAACGTTAAAGGTCATATCTGAAAATCCCTATTCAAGCCTTTTAACAACTTAAGTTAAAATGCTCTCTTTTTCTCTTCGATAAAAACATCCTTTTCTCTTCGATGAAAACATTCTTTCTCTTCGACTATACATTCTTTCTCTTCGACGAAAACATTCTTTTCTCTTTGACAAAAACATTCTTTTCTCTTAGACGAAAACATTCTTTCTCTTGGACGAAACATTCTCTCTCTTTGACGAAAACACTCTTTGTCTTTCGATCACACCTCGTCCTTCTCACTCAAGCACGCCTCTTTAACCATAGACATGGCTAATCTCTTTCTTCTACTATTTCTGCTACCACCTTTAAGACAACCGTATACCTCGTCGTGTGATTGTTCTATGAATATTCACAATGCTCAGGAGGAGCTACATAACTTTTTGAGTATCGTTTATCGTACGCTAACCACCATCCGTCTTAACATTGTCAAGCTCGTCGTCTTTATCTTTATTTGTTTTCTTCTTTATTATTATTATTATTTTCGCGTACGAAAAACACCGAAGATACGTCACCATTTCCTTCGGGACAATGTCTAAAAAAAACAACTCCGTCGAAAAGGTTGCGTCTAAAGATAACATCGCCGACATTCTTTGTTTACCCCTCAAGCGTGAATCGCTAAATTATCTTCGTCAAGGTTTAGGAATGATGGAACACATTCCATAAATCGTTCTCTTCCTTTCTTCTAGTTTTGATTCTAGTCCGTGTTCCATTCCGTGTCGTGACAACTTAACTACTTCATCCGAAGTACCTTAAGTATTTTTAATTAGCGAAATGCAAATTAAAATGTCACTCTTTTCGAAAAATTCATCAATTTCCCCAAACATCCCTCCTGTTGGCGGTCCGGCGGCCCCTAGATCCATTCTGGCGGCCCCTAGATATATCTGGGACCGCCGGCATCAGCTTGTAATACTATTCATTTTTTAAATCCATAACCTAACACTTCCTCTCTTCTGCTACGAGCTGACGTCTACTCTACACCCAAATCTATGTCCAAATTATCTCTATAGATCAATGGGATCCTCATATCCTAACACGCATAAGCATCATTGCTTATGTTGTTAATAGTCAAGTGAATTTCATATTGAAATGCGTCTCATTCTCAAACACAATCCTTACAATATTCATACTCATAAATTGGTCCTCACTTCTCGTAAACCTCTTTTCTCACCTCGAATGGTCTTTTCACTTCAAAACGGTTCCTCTCTTTCTTAATAGTCTTCTTACTTTTGATAGTCGTCTCACTTCTAATAGTCTTTTTACTTCCGACGTTTCTTCTCACTTCTAAACGTTCCTTTTCACTTCTAATAAGACTTATCTTCTCTAACATTTCCTCTCACGTCTAAACGTTTCTTCTCTTTTAATAGTCTTGTTACTATTAAATTCCTCCTATATCTCTCCTAACTTAATTATTTCATCCGAAATTTTAAGTAATTTGCTAAATGCAAATGTCACTCTTTCGCTATATTTTCCACTTTCTAGAAAGTGAAGAACATAAAGAAGATATTCAATCTTTAAGTGTTATTGAGTCATCACATTGTTGAGTCTCTCATTATTCTTCCACTATGAAAGAACTACTACCTCAATTTACATACCCACCTTTATTCCTCAACATTGTCAACCAACAAAACACCAAACAAACTGTTGAATTCCCACTCATCTACCTTTGTCTCGATAGGATCACTTGCACATCAATTGTTAGTGCAATGGATATATCAGTCTTTTCTAACAACCTCTCGTCAACACATTTCTCCTTTAGTCTGTCTCGTCCTTCCCCACTTTTCGGCTCTATGGAATCATTTTAATTCTCATCCAAGAGCATATCGTCTCCATCCTTATCTTATTTTTCCTGTTATCCCTTTAAAATATATATTTTGGCATATTTCACCAAGATATTAAGTGTCATTCATCTACCTTTAAAAAGTCAGTCTCATAATATTTTTGTGTCAATCAATAAACGAATAACATTCTTGTTTATTAAAGTTCGATCGAATCTTAGTCATTAGACATACGTCTCAATTCTTTTTATTTTAATCATTTAGGTTGTTGATTTTGAAATAACAGTTGCATGCGTCTAGTTTCTAATTATTTTTCAAGGTGTCATATTTTAGAATAAAAACTTCTAAATGTGCATTTCTAATTCCATGCTAATATCTTGCTATATATATTCACTTGTCTACTAACTTTGTTTTGTAGCACACATCTATATCTTGATTCCTTGGTGCCCCAAACAAGGGGGATCATACACCAAGGGGGAGAACTTGCAAGTATTCTACTCATTTAAATCGCATCGAACTTCTTGAGCATCGATGGTAATTTATTTGATCCATGGATCCTTAGAGTCAATATACAAGGAATGTAATTATCATGGGAATGAAATAAGCAAGGGGGAGCTAGAAAATATGAGGGTAAAAATCATGAAGTTGGTTAAACCATGATGATAGAAGACTTCATTAGGATGATGGAAGCTCACCTTTATAGGAAGATAGGATTGGGGATCATCTAATACGATAAAGAATTCATTCATACTCTAAATACTTCACATCCTCCACTTCAAAATCACCCTCAACCTTAAGGTCCTCTTCTCATACCTTCAACTTATATACTTGAAATACCAACCTTCTCTTCAATCCTTCCTCTCATTTCTCATAACCTCGTCTAAATTATCCAAGAAACACAAAACCACCTCAACCTTATTTCTTATGTTTTCTTCTCATTCCTCCAACCAATATACTTAGATCACCTACCTTTTCCTCATTCCTTCAACCTATAAACTCAAAGTACCTACCCTCTTGTCTTGCCTACTTCTCACCTCTCATGACCTTTTCTAAACTATCCAAGAAACACATAATCACCTTCACCCTTATTTTTTAT
>BQNB010059870.1:3945-37150 GCA_026074375.1 Tanacetum coccineum | reverse complement strand
AAAAGAGTGGGCATATGTGATTATGGGATGGTTTGAGAAAGGAGTGTTTAGAGTGTGTGGAAGATATAATCATTTGTTGGGTAAAAAGGGTATACAAATGATTAGGAAGGATGTGTTGTAATAAATATGGTATGGAAGTGTTGTATGGAGAAGTGTGGGAGTTTGTAAGACATCTTGTACATGTGAGAAATACATGTGTGAGTTTGTAAATCATTTATAGGTAAGGAGGTAAGAAAACTCAAAGTATGATTGACCTCCAAATACCACAAACTCAATTAGTCACTTGGACTTTAATCCATGATAATCAACAATGGATGTGATCACTAATCATTTTAGTATAAAGAGGCTAAGTGCTTTGCATCTCAAGTAAAGCATATCCCATAACGGGAAAGGATGCATTTATACAAAGTGATATTTGACTTAGTTTGACCAAAAAGGGAGTAAAACCCGTTATGTGATTAGGAACAACGTAAATCCAAATTAAGGTCAAATGAATACTTTCGTTTGATGGTATGTTGAAAGTAAGTTCATACTAGGTTTAAAAAGAAGTTTCGGCCTTGGCTAGAGGCGTTTGATAAAAGATTTGAGTTGACGTTTTGTTGAAAAATGAGAGGATTCATTTTTGCTCCTCTCTAAGTCTAAACCTCATTTGGAGTGTGTTAGCCTTAAAATATATCGACTAATACAGAATTACAATAGTTTACACAAGGCGTGACACGTAGGGACTAATAATGACTAGTTAGGATAGTTATGTGTCACGGGGACCTATATATACCCTCCTATACTTCCATAGGAGGGTGAGGATTTCATTTGTAACTCTCACAAAGGTGTGTGTTTGTGTGTTCCTCCTTCTTCCAAACACACACACACACACATCTTCCCTTTTCTCTCTATCTAATCTAATATGGCTACCTTTTACTTTTATCCTCCCCGACCTCAAGATCGTTACTAGTTAGTGAAATATTAATGTTAAAAATTAGCATCAAAGCTAACCAGGGGCGTTTTGTGTTTGTTGTTTGCTTATTAATGGTGTTCGTAGGTGATATAGCTTATTTCGTGGCTTATTTCTAAACCAAAAGCTTACGGGTTGGTTTGTTTGTGCTTATTTCGTCCAAAAGCTTGAAGCTTTCTCTTCTCTAATGTATCTAGCTTATCGTTGAACACCACTCGTAGCTTATTTGGTGATGAAACAACTTATTTGAGCTTATTTGACGTGTTTGGTTGTCACGGCTTATTTTGGGTTTTATGGCCTATTTTCGCAAAAGCTCTACTCTTTCTTTGTCCAAACTTTAGTTGCTTATTGGGTTTAAGTTTTTTAAAGCTTAGTTCGTGGCAAAACAACTTTTTAAGGGCTTATTTTAGCTTATTGTCGCAGAATATCGTGAAAAAGGTACAACAAAATAAAGTGGCAGCGAAATAACAGGTTGTTTTTTTAGCGAAGTAAAAAAAAATTCTTCGCGGAATACCAGAATCTTAACCAACAAAATAACAGGTTGTTTTTCTAGTGAAATAGAAATTTTTTTCTCCGCGGAATACCAGAATCTTAACCAGCGGAATACAGGTAAACCCGTGAAATACAGGTGTACCCATGAAATACAGGTAAACCCGCAGAATAGAGGTACACCAGCGAAATACATAATGTGTGTTATCTCGCGAAATACAAACCAACGGTATACAAGATCTATTCCTGCGAAATACAAGATTTTTTACCTGCAGTTTAAGGAAAATCCTTGTTTTAAAACCTTAATTTCCCGCGGTCGATCAGCGCATAAGGTGGGATGTGACTGAATTTGGAAATCTAATAATCAAAACAAAAACACTAAAGCAAACACAACACTTAATGCTATAAAGATCATATTCAAGGTTCACTAAAATGACAAAAACGGCTATGGATTCGGAATCTAAATGACAAGTGATCACGAAGTTAATTTGGTATCCCTTATTTGAGATTGAAGTGGGTTTCACGAAGGCGTCTACTTATTTCATCATCGAGACTTCCTTCTACTTTCTACCCCTTTTCTTTAAACCCCTCTATTGATTGATGACTTGCTTGAGCACATAAGGAATATGATTAAGACTTAGATTATCTAGTTAGACCTGATGTAAAGAGTTACATTGTAGTACTCACGGGTTATAGCTATCACTTAGAGGAGTTACATTGTAGTGATCAGTGTCACATGCATATGCAGATGTGGATAGTTTCAAGAGGTGTGGTACTTCTTATACTTTTGATGTTAGGTATAGGGTACTTAGAGATTTAATCTTGCATCATTCTTTAATAAATAGTGCAAGCTTAAGTAACAAATTTGAGAGATTTTACTTCGGTTTAAGTTTGGTATATTGGGTTTACTTCACCATGTGGTCACAACAAATAGACGACAAAATACGAGGTTGGTAAGTTAGCTAGAGAGTTTAAAGGTTGAGATGTGATCAACAACTCTCACAGGATATTATTGTGTTATTCAACGACAATGGTACTTCACAGTCTAAACAAATTTTTCAAAGTTTTTCAACGACATTCATAACTTTTCAAGATTTATGCTTATGACAAGAACTTCTCGAGCATATGTACATACACAACAATGATGCTTCTGAGAGTTCACAACCATCATGGAGGAAAATGTGTACTTTGATGTTACCAGGTTAACTTCCAGGGGGAAGTAGTGTATACTACTTTACTTAGCATGGTTTGTGAAGTATTCTGCAAATGTGAGAAGAATTGTTGTTGATTTCTCGCATGTACCCCCGAACGGATATTCACTAAGACCTAATGACAAGTAGCAGCAATATTTGGTGTGGTTTACTTCTTCTTCTACAAAATTCTGTTGTGCAAGTTAATGACAAATAGAAGATTGCTACATCAAAGTTTCAAAATCTGCTCAAGATAGGGATGTTGGTTTGGGGGAAGCTGATTCAGAAACTTCGCTAAAAATGGAGTCTATGAAGAAAGCTTTTCAAGAAATGTTGCATGGATTGAGGGAAGTTTATCCAACTCATGCATACTACAATGCTTCTAGAACAATTAAAGACAATGAAGATCCAAGCTAGAGTACAAGTCTCAAGACAAGAGAACTCAGAAGACATCTCAACTTTGGAAGTGCTTTGGGAGACTTTATTTTGTTGTAATTATACATGTTAGGAATATTGTAAGTAATTCCGTATGTCCACATATTGGGGAAAGATTGTTAGCCTTAAAATATGTTGACTTATACGGAATTAACTTAGTATTAATATAAGTCGAGTCGATACACTAGATAACGTTATGTTAGCTTAGTTAAACGACACATAGGACTATATATACCCCCTCCATACTTCCATAGAGGGGTGAGGATTAATTTTATAATGTCTCACGATGTGTGTGTGTGTGTGTGTGTGTTTCTCTCCTCCTATCACACACATATCTTTCCCTTTTCTCTCATCTTAATAATAGGCTACCATTTGTTTAATCCTTACCGACTCCGATCGTTTGTTTAATGCATGAATCTTTATAGGATAACAACACTTTTTATGTAAATGTCCCTTCCTTATTTTTTTTAAGAAACTATGTTTACAATGATTTTTATGAAATGATGTGATAACGGTTGACTCTCAAAACTATGCTTAAAATGATTTATACGAGTAAGACGTGATACACTTTTATATAACTATCTCTTGATTTTTTTTATGAAAACCTTGTTAAAATAAGTGTTATAAAGATTACATTTAAGATGATTTTTATATTTAAGAATGATTTTAAAAAAAACAATTTTCTTTAATTGTTTTTTAAAATGATTTTTATAAAAACCATATTTAGTTGGTTCTTTTGGTAAAGTTGATTTTTAGTAGAAGAATTCTAATCTTCTCAATATTGATCTGATAGTTATCGTTTAATTCGATATGGTGCTCTCTGCTTTTTTTTCGTGGAACGCTTGTGATTCTTTCGTTTGTGTTTCCTATCGGTACAGATATTGATTAAATGATTCTCATGACATTTGATCCGCATCTATTTGCATCTGTGAAAATCCTTTATATGTTTTCTAGCCTTTGATAACAAATTCCTTTAGCTACCGTATTATTTGATTCAGTGAGCTGATTTTAGTTTCATCTCCACTGATTTTGTGCCTTTATTAAATGTGAAACCTAGCACCTTAAGACCTGGCTATGTGATTGAAGTAGCTAATGGTAAGAAGGTAGAAACAAACAAGATTATTTGTGGTTGCAAACTAGAACTAGGAGATTCCATGTTCAATATAGACTTGATACCTTTGGTCAAAAATTTAAAAAGTTTTGATGTTATTGTAGGTATGCAGGTGGTTGTTTGACATAAGCTGTGATGAGTTTTGCCATGAGAAGGTGGTTATTATACCAATGGCAAATGATAAAGTACTATTAGTTTAAGGAGAGCGAACCGAAGAGAGTCTGAAATCAATGAAGGGTACAAAATTGGACAAACCCAAGTTAGACGACATATTAATCGTACGAGATTTCCCCGAGGTGTTTCTTGAGGACTTATCGGGATTACCACCTCAATGAAAAGTAGAATTTCGCATAGACTTAGTCCAAGGAAGTGTTTAGATATTAGAAAAATACTCGTCACCCCTTTATTTTTACCATCTATTATAGCTCGTAGTTTAACGTTTAATGTATAATGTTCGGTAAATAGGTCGGGTTATAAAGCTCGACGTGTAAGCCCATACCATAGCCTAAGGGCTGATTTTGTACACACCTATATAAGCCTCTTCCATCTTATGGATGAGGTGGTTAGTCATTTTTATCATACACACCAACTTACTCTCTCCTAGAAATGTGTATTTTCTTTTGGTTCTCTCTTTAAGCATACGACTAATCCACTAACCTTCGATTGTGTGAGATATTCAATATACTTACAATTGGTATTCAGAGCTCATTGGATGATTAGATCGTATGGTGTGTGGCGTTTTAGTTGCTATGGTTTAGATCAAAAAAGTTGAAGTCCTCCTTATCCTCTAGAGAGTTATTTACGACGCGCACTTTATATCTGATATCATTGATTTCCACTGTTCTTGTGTTAAAATTCATGTTTTTGTAGTTGCTATAGCCTTCTAGTACTCAGTTGTGCAAAAGAATCTAAGTCAAAACATTCAAAAGGGTGATTTTTAGGTGTTTTAAGGTGTAAAAGTTTGTAGTTCTTCGCAACGGTTTGGTATTCTGTTTTTTCTTAGTCGTAGCGGTTTGGTATATTGTCCTGGCAGTTTGTCAGGGAAGTACACTGTTCTGGCGATTTGTCAGGGTCTACACTGTGCTGAACGGTTTGGTCATTTCTGAACCCCAGTGGTTTTCTTATTATGCAGAGGTTTGTCAGTAGCTTGTCTTTATGTAGCGGCGGACTAGTAGAGGTTTAATATTCAAGCAGTTTGATACGCGTACGGTTTTACCAGGTTTTTGAAGACAATTTCTCACAGCGATTTGGGAAACAAACCTCTGCCAATTTCATTTCTTGGTAACGGTTTGGTATTTTATCTTCATAGCGGTTTACCAACTTTTCCTAGTAGCGGTTTGGTGTTGACAGCGGTTTGATACCATAGCGGTTTGTATGTATTGAAAGACTAAATTCTAATAGCGATTTATAAACAAAACCCTCTGCCCCATGTTCATTTCTAGGTAGCGGATTGGCAGTTTGTCTTCCATATAGCGGTTTTTACCCATTCATAGCGGTTTTGGATAATAGCGGTTTAGACGTAAAGCGTATACAACTGTAGCAGTTTTGGTTACTATATTCCAGCGGTTTGAGGACACCTGTTTTGGACTATTGGACTACTTTGTCAACCTGAACTAGACTTCAAATTAAACCTTTTCAAAACAAAAACAAACAAAAACACTTAATTTCACAATCACCGCTACCCCTTTCACATACAATTACAAAGTCAATTGATCGAAATCCACTCATAATCATTTCACAATCAGTTCAACGTATAAAAGGGGTGATGTGAAATTAAGTGTTTTTGTTGTTTTTGGTTTGAAAAGGTTTAAGTTTGAAAGTAGTTCAGGTGACAAAGTAGTCCAATAGTCCAAAACAGTGTCTCAAACCGCTGGAATAGTAACCAAACTGCTACAGTTAAACCGCTACGTCTAAACCGCTATTATCAAACCGCTATGAATGGTAAACCGCTATGAAGACAAACTGCCAAACCGCTACCTAGAAATGAAATGGGCAGAGGTTTGTTTCTCAAATCGCTATTAGAATTAGTCTTCAAAAACCTACAAACCGCTATGGTATCAAACCGCTGTCAACACCAAACCGCTACTAAGAAAAGTTAGTAATCCGCTATGAAGATAAAATACCAAACCGTTACCAAGAAATGAAATTGGCAGAGGTTTGTTTCCCAAATCGCTGTGAGAAATTGTCTTCAAAAACCTGTAAACCGCTACGGTATCAAACTGCTATGAATACTAAACCTCTACTAGTAAACCGCTACACTACAAGACAAACCGCTACTGACAAACCTCTGCATAATAAGACAAACCACTGTCAGAAATGACAAACCGCTAGCACAGTGTACGACCCTGACAAATCGCCAGAACAGTGTACTTCCCTGACAAACTGCCAGGGGGCGATGACAATATAGCGCAAACTTACGACAAAGAAAAAACAGCATACCCGAACGTTGGCGAAGAACTACAAACATTTAACACCTTACAACACAATAAAAATCACCCTTATTGCTCACAGATGATGGTCTTCTAATGACGTTAGATCTTTTTGCAACAAACTGAGTACTAGAAGGCTATAGCAACTACAAAAACATGAATTTTAACACAAGAAACGTGAAAATCAATGATACTCAAGAATAAGAGCTAAAACCTCCTAAAACTCAACTTTTGATCTAAACCAAGCAGTAAACGCACACACAAACGATCTAATCATCCCATAAGCTCTGATACCAATTGTAGTATATTGAATATCATCACACAATCGAATGGTTAGTGGATTAGTCGAATGCTAGAGAGAGAAACAAAGAAAATACACACTCATCTAGAGAGAGAAAGTATGTGTGTATAAAAATGACTAACCACCTCATCCATAAGATGGAAGAGGCTTTAGTATATGTTGTGTACAAAATCACCCTAGCTATGGTATGGCTTACCAGTCGAGCTTTATAACCCTAAAAAAAGTAAAATATAAAAAAAAAAAAAAAAACAAAAAAAGACCTATTTACCGAACATTATACATTAAACGTTAAACTACGAGCTATAATAAATGGTAAAAATACACAGGGTGACCGAGTATTTTTCTAATATCTAACACTCCTAGAACTAAGTCTATGCGAAATTCTACTTGTCGTTGAGGTGCTAATCCCGATAAGTCCTCAAGAAATACCTCGGGGAAATCTCGTACGATTAATATGTCGTCTAACTTGGGTTTGTCCAATTTTGTACCCTCATTGACTTCGACACTCTCGTTCGCTCTCCTTAAACTAATAGTACTTTATCATTTGCCATTGGTATAATAACCACCTTCTCATGGCAAACTATCACAGCCTTATGTCAAGACAACCAATGCATACCCACAATAACATCAAAACTTCTATGTCCAAAAGGTATCAAGTCTATATTGAACATGGAATCTCCTAGTTCTAGTTTGCAACCACAAATAATCTTGTTTGTTTCTACCTTCTTACCATTAGCTACTTCAATCACATAGCCAGGTCTTAAGGTGCTAGGTTTCACATTTAATAAAGGCACAAAATCAGTGGAGATGAAACTAAAATCAACTCCTGAATCAAATAATTCGGTAGCAAAGGAATATCGTATCAAAGGCTAGAAAACATATAAGGGATTTCACAGATGCAAATAGATGCGGATCAAATGTCATGAGAATCATTTAATCAATATCTGTACCGATAGGAAACACAAACGAAAGAATCAACAAGCATACCACGAAAATGAGAGAGCACATATCGAATAACGATACCTATCAAGATCAATAAATGAGACTTGAGACCTTTGCTATGAGACATCTTGGCTATCGTCCTTAGATTTATCACATCACGATTTATGTATCGACTAGAGTCAGCTAGTAGTAGTATTATGGATACATACCATCCTTTGGGAATCGATATTGTAACCAACTTATTATCATGTTATGATAACTTATCCTATTTTAATCTAGTTATGATGATTCCATTATATTCTCTAAGTGATACAATATCTTTTTATTCGTCCTGGTAAGATGTGATTTTTATTTATGTTTAATTTATATAATTTGTTACTTTTATATAAATAGTTATGGTGACTAACTCTCGTATCGAATCTCACCATGTGCTATGTCTTATTGTTAACTATAAAGATGCATAACCAAAACACGATCCAGAGGTCGAGGAGGAAAGAATAAGTATAAAACCATGTTTATTAGATTAGAGAGAAAAGGTAGAGAGGGAAAGATGTGTGTGTTTTCTAGAGAGAGAAACATACACATTTTTTGTTACAATGATTTTCCTCACCCTCCTATTGAAGTATAGGAGGGTATATATAGTCCAAGATATGCCTAACTATCATCTAATGACATTATTAGTCCTTGCGTATCCGACTATATGTAAATTAATGTAATTCCGTATAAGTCGACATATTTTAAGGCTAACAATCATCCCCCAATATGTGGACATACGGAATTACTTACAATGTTCCTAACAAGTATAAAATACAACAAAATAAAGTCTTCCAA
This sequence comes from Tanacetum coccineum, assembly GCA_026074375.1. Classification (NCBI taxonomy): domain Eukaryota; kingdom Viridiplantae; phylum Streptophyta; class Magnoliopsida; order Asterales; family Asteraceae; genus Tanacetum; species Tanacetum coccineum. The sequence goes on along the minus strand of BQNB010059870.1, from coordinate 28,470 downwards.
AGCGCTTCCAATGCTGAAGATGACATCTTTGTATTCTAGTCTTGATACTTGTACTCCAGCTTGGATCTTCTGTGTCTTTACTTGTTCTAGAACCATTGTGTTATGCATGAGTTGCATTAACTTCCCCTTAATTCATGCAACATGTCTTGAAAAGCTTTCTTCATAGATTTCTTTTCAGAGAAGTTTTTGAATCAGCTTCCCCCAAACCAACATCCGTATCTTGAGCAGTTTCTGAAACATTGATGTAGCTCAAACGATCTTCTAACATTGACATTTAAAGTGCACAACGGAATTTTGAAGAAGAATCAGCCAACCACACCAGCTAATACTGCTTCTATACTATATCATGACATTTGGTCTTGGTAAATATTCATTTAAGGGTACATGCGAGAAATCCACAAAAAATCTTCTCACGTATGTAGTATACTTCACAAACCATACTAAGTAAAGTAGTATAAACTACTTCCACTGGAAGTTGACATGATTACATCAAAGTACACATTTTCCCCCATGATGGCTTTGAACTCTCGGAAGCATCATTGACGTGTACGACCATATACTCGAAAAGTTCTTGTCATAAGCAACAATCTTGAAAAGTTATGAAAGACATTGAAGAACTTTGAAAGATTATGCTTAGACTGTGAAGTACGATTGACATTCTGTAGCTTCAAATATCCTTTGAGAATTGCTGATTACATCTCATCCTTTAAGCTCTCTAGCTAACTAACCAACCTCGTATTTTGTCGGCTATTGCAGTGACCACATAGTGAAGTAAACCCGATATACCAAACTTGAAAATGAAGTAAAATCCCCCAAATTTGTTACTTAAGCTTGCACTGTTGTTGATTGAAGAACGGTGCATAAGAAAACCTCTAAGTACCCTATACCCAACATCAAAAGTATAAGAAGTACAACACCTCTTGAAATTATCTACATCGACATCTGCGTGTGACACTGAGTACTACAACGTAACTCCTTTAAGTGATAGTTAACCAGGTCTTCAACCAACCACCCCGACTATTAGAAACTAGATAATCCAAGTCTCAATCATAGCTGTATACATTCAAGCAAATCATCAATCGATAGAGGGGTTTAAAGAAAAGTGGTAGAAAGTAGAAGGAAATATCGATGATGAAATAAGTAGATGCCTTCGTGAAACCCACTTCAGTCTCAAATAAGGGACACCAAATCAACTCCGTGATCACTTGACATTCTAAGTCTAAATCCATAGCCGTTTTGACGTTTTAGTGAATCTTTAATCTAGGATCGTTTTAACATTAAGTGTTGTGTTTGCTTTGGTGTTGTTAATCTTGGAAAAATGTTGTAATGAATAATCGTTAACGGATGAACAATTGTCTAGATAACGTTGTCATGAAAGTGTAATCGTGGAATAAGGGCTTGCGGTGTAAATGAATTTGACTTTGAAGGTTAATTGATCAAACCGCACGTGTTGACTAGTCAAACTGCATAAGTTGACAAGTCAAACTGCATAAGTTGACAAGTTAAACTGCTCAAAAATGTGGTTAAACTGCATTAGTTGACTAGGTCAAACTGCATAAGTTGACTAGGTTAAACTGCATAAGTTGACAAGTCAAACTTTCTAAATGGGAGGTCAAAATGTAGGAATTGACTAAGTCAAGTTGCTAAATGCTTGTGTCAAACTGCGTAAGTTGACTAGGTCAAATGGCACCTCTTTGAAGCTTAACCCGCATAAAATTTGACCAAATCGCACAAATGTGCATGTCAAACCGTAGGTTTACTGTTTCCAAACCGCATGTTTTTGTGGATGCCAAACTGCAACTTTATGGATCAAACCGCGACTTTTTGGATCAAACCGCGACTTTCCTAGTCAAACCGCAAGTGCCAAACCATAACTTTATGGATCAAACCGCGACTTTTCTGACCAAACCGCAACTTTTCTGCCAAAATGCAACTGCCAAACCGCAACTTTTCTGCCAAAATGCAACTTTTAATGAAGAACATCCCACAAACAAAAACAAAAAAAACCTTCTAAAAACCTCAATTTTTAACGTTTTTAACCAAAATTTTTTGCAAAACTCATTATAGTTAAGCTATATCCATCATAAAAACACAAACTTTAACATTTTTATCATCAAAATTTGTTCCATTTTTTCAAGAAATTTCGAATGAATATTAGCTTAGAAACGAGCCATCTTAAACCACAAGTCAATCCAAACACAAACACAAAACGCTCCTGGTCTCTAATGTTAATTGTTAACCATAAAGTTTCATAACCAAAACATGATCCGGAGGTCAGGGAGGAAAGAATAAGTAGAAAGCCATGTTTATTAGATTCGAGAGAAAAGGTAGAGAGGGAAAGATGTGTGTATTTTCTAGAGAGAGAAACACACACACTTTATGTTACAATGATTTTCCTCACCCTCCTTTGGAAGTTTATGAGGGTATATATAGTCCTAGATATGCCTAACTATCATCTAATGACATTATTAGGCCTTGCGTATCTGACTATATGTAAACTAATGTAATTCCGTATAAGTCGGCATATTTTAAGGCTAACAATCTTCCCAGAAGACGATTCCTTTGAAGGTCTTTGATGATGAGCAAGTTCATGATTATCAAAGTTGTTAAATTTGACATGAACTTGAGCTTTCTAACTGGTTACATTCTTGTTTAGCAGTAACAGTCTTGATGTTGAATGATTGACTTTTAAAGCTTGTGTATGAGCATGTGGTGATGAATCCGACTTAGCTAGAATGGGGCTGCAACACCGACGTTTGTATCTGCATTTGAATGTTGGTAATAAACAACATATATGGACGAATATGGCTTTGTCATTTGTCGATATTTGGTTGCAATAACCTATGGTTCTGTGAGGACCAACTTGTGACCAGGTATGTTTAATTTGGAAGAACCTCCTTGAAAGGATTTATAGCTTAAAGCATAGGATCTTCTAATACAGATGTACTAGATTCACCATGCTTTCTTGTTCTCATTATCGGAACATCTCAAAGCAGACAACACGATAAGAGTGAATCAGATAGTTACTATCTTGTGATTAAGTCTTCAATTCATTTACTGGACCAAATCGATATCCAGTTATCACAAGCTTGATTCATATAGAATCTTGCAAGTCACCTACCGTAGTGCTGTTTGATGATGGCACTGGAAGTATTTTCATCGTCACTGTGAATACTAAAGAGTATCACTCTGATGTTCTGGCAAGATCACAAGGATAATGCGTAGGAATCTTTGATAACAATTGTTGTATTTTGATGAACAGCAAGTGTTATACATGAATTGTGTCCTAATGAGATTTATAATTTGATCTCCTTTGGCTCTAGACTCGATTTGTGCACTTTGGTTTTAGTAATTGGAGGTTGGAGCTAACTGCCACCTTTTCAATATCAACAATCTCATAGCGAGATGCCAATAGATAACGCGTGTATCTCCGTGACAAATGAGACAAGTCTCTTTTGAGAGAAACTCGAATGGCTGTGCATTGCATCAGTGGGTCCATGATGTATGTCTTAAATACCAAATATCATCTTGTGATATCCGATAGATTATGTATTGACCCGGTTGTAACAATCTGTATTTTTAGGTCATTGTACGTCAATAAAGTCTCAACTATTCATTCTAAACTTTTACGCGTTTACTTTTAATTTCAACCGTTTAGTTAAATCGCGTAAACCAAAAATCAACAATCAACGTAAACCGACATCAAACAAATAAAAGTTTACGTCAAACAAGTGTTATATAATTATTACAAAGACAATTTATAACTTTTCATATTTTATTTTTATACTTTACGTAAAACGTTTACGTTTTGCATTTTGGAACCTTTTTGCATGCATGTAAATCATTCTACCTTTCTACACTCAACCAAATACCTACAATTATACCCAATACCTAAAAAATTTATAAACTCTTGCACACTAACACCTATGTTTGGTTATATATATAACCAACACAAAAATGATACGAAGTTGCTTCTAGAAAACCATGTGCTAGTTTACTAACTTTCCTTACACATTTTATCAACTTCTCTTACACACCATGACCAAGACCATCCTCCCCCTTGCCAATCAATACCAAACCGTACCCCCCCTAAATCATGAGATTGTGCAAGAAATTATCTCCTAGATATTTTGTATATATAAAGAACAAGAAATAAGACTTCATTACTTCACCTCTCACTATCAAAAATCAAAACACTCTCTCCCTTTTACTCATCAAAACCTACGGCTCATAAAACAAGCCATAAGAAATTCATAGTTTCCATTTTTACATCATTACAAGTATATAAGTATACATCATTACAAGTTGGTTTACATGTTAGGGTTCTATTTAAAGCAAGGGTTTTTCAAGATCAAGTTAGGGTTTTGATAATCAAGATTTGGGGTTTTTATAAGGATTTTGGGTTTAGAATCAAAGTCTAGGGTTTCTATTTGATCATCTACTTTGTAAGCATACTACATTCACTCTTTTGATTTTCATACATATTGATTATGTTTATTCATGTTTCTATACTTTCATTATGTATTTTTACATATAAACATCTTCTTTATAAAGTTATATCACCAACTAGTTTACTTTTATAAACATTTGTAAATAAATCAAGAACACTACTTACTTATGATTTTAGACATGTGGTTAGATGTAAAATTCATAAACTAGCTTATTTGATCTTATGATTATTTCATGATATTATGAAGTGTTGGACGGGATTAGGTTAGTAGATGATTATGAATTTTTAAAGTGGTTGAAATATATAGACTAGTGGATTTATGGTATGATAATAGAGTAGAAATACTTGACAAAAAATTTGTAAAACACCTTTAGGGGCAGCAGGTATATAACAGTTAGTTGCGGACTTTTTGTCGAGCCAAAACCATAAAAAAGTGTTAGTATATCTTACCACGATTCTGTGCATATAAAGAATGCTAAAAACGGACTTAAAATGAATAAGTTATGGCCAAAACTAGATTTGAAACATTACCGGCAAAACAGTTTTTCCGCATAAATCTAGCAGTTTTATAATTCGTGTTTTTGAGGGCTTTCAGGTCCGAATCGGCTTAAGTATAAAGCTAGAAACTTGTTTAGAATGATTTTTCGCTATAACATCGCGTGTTTTGAGGCCTAAATGTGTATAACGGATGAGTAAAACTTAAACAAAGTTGGACTATTTCTCAAAAAGTGTTATAAAAAATTTTGCCCTATTTTTCCTGCATGAATAGTAAAATTATATTTTCAGACATTTTCGGTCCATTTGGACTATAAAAACCTTAGGAAATATTTTAGCATCACTTATATAATATTTATACGGGGTTTAAAACCTTATAAATATTATTTTATGAATTAACTAAACTATATATATTGTCGTTGCAAAAATATTAAAAGCGGTAAACTTAACATAAACACTATTTCGATTTATTAAAGTTAAACACAAACTATTAGGTGGTGATATAACTGTATAAAATACTTTGTTGTATTTATTTTAAATACATTATTCTTACACGGCCTATAATAATTAGGTTGCATTCTGGTTATCTGTACCGACATTCACTGTTGATTATTCATACATCCATTCCATTACTTGAAGTGAGTTTCATGACCCCTATTTTACTTCTTTTAACTCTTTTGGGGGAGAATACATGTGTATTTACAAACTCGTTTAAATACTCGTTTTCATAACTTGTTTACAAACTCGTTTACATACTTGTTTTCCTAGCGTACTTACAAACTCGTTTACATACTTGTTTTCCTAGCGTACTTACAAACCCGTTTACATACTCGTTTTCATAACTTGTTTACAAACTCGTTTACATACTTGTTTTCCTAGCGTACTTACAAACTCGTTTACGTACTTGTTTTCCTAGCGTACTTACAAACTCGTTTACATACTCGTTTTCATAACTTGTGTTGGGATTAGAAGTCTTCTTGATGTTGTTTGAATTACTGCTGCTCATGTTTGATGTTAATGTTGCTCAGCTGGATTTAGTGCTGCTCATGAACTTTAAAGAAAATATGCTAAGTGTTTACTACTGTTAGTACAAAGTTACTACTGCTAATGAACATTAGTACTTCTAGTAAAAAGTTACTACTCCTAGTGAATATTAGTACTGCTCAAGGTTAAGACAGCTCAGAGATAAGTTAATGCTGCTAAGGTTAATAAGTTAGTACTGTTTGTTGTTAAACTGCTTATATGATATGTATTAAGTTATTTGTTTATAGAAAAGATTATGGATACTTAGGAAAGTATTGTAAACCGACTAGGGCTCCTTGGTGTATAAAAGAAGGTCCTAGAGCATAGAGTTTGATATATTATTTTTTATCACTTTTTATAGCTTCAATGTCTTTGTAACCCTAATACTTTGAGAGTATTCGTATTATTATCATTAATTATATTGAAGCTTATTTGTTGAATTATATGTTCATTGAATTACTATTTCATTGATAATTCTTCTTAATATTAAAGATTAGATTCCGCATAATCTTTAATACATTCAAAAAAAGTTTCTACTATAGATGCTAATCTAACCTAAATCTTAAACAAGCTTAAGGAATTCAATCAATTAAAGTGGGATCAACATGAAAGTAGCAAAATACACAAGCTACAAAATATTGCCATTACATTGTGCAATTTTCCCGACCTTTACAAATATAGAGAAATTTTACTCTGACGCAGGAACTACAAGACTTTACACGAAAGCAACTAGCAACATTAATTAAAATAGGCTTTATTCTACACGGTAGGCTTAAGGTGTAAAGGTGAAACAAAACAATTTTAATTGGTGTGAAAAAAGAAAGGAATGGCTCAACAGGTTGTTCTAGGTATCTTTACTCTAAAATGAAGTAAGCAAAAAGGTTTTACAACGGGGTTTTAACTAACTAGTGTGGTTATTTAATTTTACATATGAGGCTTTTTGTTTAATCCTAAATTCTACCAGTCAAGCATGTTTACTCCACAGGCCAAGTTCTAAAGTCCACTACATCACCGGCACACTTATATTTTTGTAGAATTTTAAGTAAGCAATTGGAAATAGATAGGCTTAATTCTCACAAATTGGCATTAAGGGTTATAGTGCGCTAGGTAATGTACCTAGTGGTTTTTCACAAAAAGTATGCTATTTTTTTTTAATCTGATCCATTTTTAAGCATGTTTGTGAAAATAGTTCTAATTCTCCATCCCCCCACTTAAATTATACATAGTCCTCGTTGTATATATAAAATATTTAAATAATATGGGAAAAAGAATTAGAACGGGGAAACTCCCCTAATAGTTTACTCTGGATTGTTCTCCATTTTGAGTGTTTGAGCAAAAAGTATGTTGAAGAGGGCTTCAGATTGCCCATAAGAGTTCAACACGTGGATTTTTTTAGATTATACCATTAAGTCGATTTCGTTTTCAGCAAGGTCCTGCATGAAAGTTTAGAAGACGTTCGTGCAATTTGTACTTCTGCTATCCTACAATACAGGCAAACAATTAAACACACAACTGTACAGGTTACAATATGTCGTATCCCAAACCTTAGGATACGCCGTATGTAATCCTGTGAAAACAATTAAAATGCTGGAAATTAAATAATAGAATTTTAAAAATACTGATAATGTCCAGATATACATACGTCGTATCCTAAGGGGTTCGATACGTTGTATGTAATGTCTGGGAAGACATACTCATCAATTAATTAAAATTCAACAATCAAATGCGACAACAATTTAAAATACCGGTTTTCTCCCAAAGCACTTTGTTCAGTTGGTCGTTAAGTTCGACCTTTTTCCATTTTGTCATTTCATTTGGTCCGTGTTACCTCCCATCCGCGATCTTTTTTGTTGAAGAGTTTGTGGTAGATGCAAGACATGCTGCCAGGAGTTCTTTCAACAATACTAATTTTGCTTGGACTTACACTAATGAATTCTTCATCATTGCCTATCGAATGTCGTATGACTATGAATTCTTTAGTTCTGCACAGCTCGTCTGGGTTGTCGATGTCGCGGCGAGCGGGGATTGGTATCGGAGAATATTCCCTATCAATAACTTCGTAGATGTCTTTTGCTTCCTGTGCATCTAAAATAGGTTTGTAAATGTATCCGAACATGTCTTTTTGTAGTTTTCCTCGCATGGTTCTTTGTATTCGTCGAGGTCGCCAATCGTTCCTTTAGTACGTTCATTTACATAAAATTCCCATAGCCCATTTTTGGTATTTTTGTTAATCTCCCAATAGTTGTAAAACTTTGATGCCAGCCAATGTATAAATTCGAAGTAATCAGTTTCATTGTCCATGTCATCAGGGATTTTGTTCTTGCAAGTATGGGACAATGGGTAATATTTATGAAAAAATTTATCGTTCAGTTCACTCCAGGTAATAGTTGTTCCATTTATTTCATCGTTCCACCATTTCTCGGCATCTCCACGGAGTGATTTTGAGAAGACGTGTAATCGTAGTATATTTTTTCCACATTAGGCATCTTAATCCATTCGGTAAATTCGAGCACCTTTGCTATGTGTTCGGTAACGTCCCCTCTGTCAATTCCATTAAAGGCGTTGTCCTGTAATATTTTCAAAAATTCATCACCGATTTCTAGTTTAGAATTTGTGATCATCGGTGAGTTAGTATGCTCTCCATTCCCATTCTTTGTGTCATCGAAGTTTGCCATCACCCTAAGTTGTAACCAGCAATCACTACTTTCTCACAAATGGAGGAAATGTTAGTAGGATATAGAAATTTAGACGCGATGTTTTTTAAACTATTGTTGTATCGGCTGACAGATATGCCATATTCTATTGATCAGAATACGCCGTATGTGTCTGTTGAATGCCAGTACACCATATTGAGTTTACAGAATACGCCGTATTGTTTGGGGAATAGATACGCTATTTAGACTGTAAAAACAATACGTTGTCCTAAGCAGAAGGTTAGATACGCTGCATCTAACTAGTGGATACGCCGTATCACGTGATCAGTTAGAATAGAATACTATTTAAAACACATAATTAAATAATGCGATAAATTAAACACACAATTAAATTAAACAATTAGCAATAAGAATTAAATAATTTTACACTAAACAAGTTAAAGGTTAGAAACACTAATAAGAATAAAGATTAACTAATCACTCCCCGGCAGCGGCGCCAAAAACTTGATGTGTCGTCGTGTGGTGTATATTAAGTGATTATCAAGTTTTACATTAATATTTAGCCGACAAACCTAAAGACTACACTTTAACGGGCAGTGTACCCGGTCAAGATGTAGCTTCGCGATAAGTAGGTGTCGAAAAACATGGGGGGGGGGGGGGGGGGGGGGGGGGGGGTAACACAAAGAACGAAGAACCCTAATATCGATCTATTTTAATCTATCTAGATTAGTCTAATTACTTGTTAAACCTATGCTATACATATTTACTAGTGGTAAATAGGGGGTTTTTAGCCTGAGAGGCTGGCATAGGTTTGGTGGTGTCAAAGAATAATTCTAAACACAATAAACACTAAAGCAAATAATCACAAGATAAAAAAGTAGCACAAGCCAAATAATAGAAAACTATATTAACCATGTTAAATCCGATTAAATGTTGATTTGTTTGTTTAGTGCAATGGATACTTATCTCAAGGAAGCATATCATTCTTAATACTTAGGCGGTTCTTCATCCTAAGACCTAGATACGAACAATCCTGTCACGGTTAACGCATCCGCATAAAGCATCTAATAGTCTTATAATCTATCATAGGGAATTAAAGCAGTGGTGATCCTGTTAATACCCTAGCCCATCGAGACTTTACCCACTTATTGCTTGATGTTATTTTATACACCGGTAGTCCACCACTAAAATAAGTACCAATTAACTAAGAACAATGCGGGTTGAACGATTATCGGGTCACCTGCCGGTCTAACTAAGCTCATTATCAAAGGGTAAGGACAAGGTGTCATTTGTGATCCTATTGGTCCGGGCATACAAAACACAACATAGAGAGCTATCCCGGCATCTAGATTACTAGTTAAGTCTTACTAGACCCAGTTGAATGATAGGTCGCATGTACAAGCACATAAACAAGTATAAGGCGATAAACATAATTAAACAACAACTATAAATTAAGCAAGCCAGATTAAAACAAACCAAACATTATAATCTTCATTAACACGGCTAATAACCAAGGGTATTAGCCCACAATCATTGTTATTTTACAAACATGATCAAACAATTAGAAATCGAATGATTAAGAAAGTAAGAATTACACGATGTCTTTTATGGAATTATGGTTGGTGCTTGACCTTGGCTGCTTCTAATATCCTAATGCCTCTTATCAAAAATAAAAAGATTTGTTTTCATAGAACGTGGAGACGGCGTCACCTGTGATCGGGTCAGGATTTTCCTGACAGCGTCAAACGCTCAGGTCTAGAAAACTTAAAGTTTTTAATTATTTTTGAGAATAAAACTTGCATAGCATTTAAAATATGTACTCTTCTATTATAAACCTGCAAAACCAATGAGTTTGAAGAATCTCTCATCCTATCTTTACTGCTTTATCAAGTCAAACCCTAAATTCATATTGTATATTTGTATATCGAACATTTTATGCTTGTTATAGTTGTCTTTGTCTTTGATTACATGTTATATTTGATGAGAATAAGCTTGGAAGTTCTTAGGAAGTTTCATTGGACAATTCTTAGAGACTATTTAACCAGTATCATATGTTTCTCGAGGAGATTTTGCCACCTCAAAAACGAGCCCGTTTCCTATCATCTTCCTCTACTAATCTTTCTGCTCCGCCTCAAGTATTTGAGATTAGAGAGAATTATCATGGCGCTCCAGACACGTCTTACGCACGCCATGGGAAACAGATCGAGACTATTTTGAATCACTTAGATGAGATCCGTCTTTCTTTTTAATTGATCTTTCAGAATGTGTATCGATTATCGGGAGCTGAATAAACTCACCGTAAAGAATCGTTACCCATTACCCAGGATCGATGACTTATTCGACCAACTTCAAGGTTCGAGTGTTTACTCAAAAATTGACTTAAGATCAGGCTATCACCAACTGAGAGTCAGGGATGAAGATATTCCCAAGACTGCCTTCAGAACGCGGTACGGACACTATGAATTCCAAGTGATGCTATTTGGTTTAACTAACGCGCCTGCTGTGTTCATGTATCTCATGAACAGTGTGTGTAAACCATACTTGGATAAATTTGTGATAGTGTTCATCGATGATATTCTTATCTACTCTCGTAATAAAGAAGAACATGCAAATCATCTGAGGATAATTTTGGAATTACTCAAAAAGGAGAAATTATATGCCAAGTTCTCTAAATGTGATTTCTGGATCAATATCGTGCAATTTCTCGGGCACATGATTGACAGTCAAGGAATTCACGTTGACTCTGCTAAGATTGAAGCAGTTAAAAATTGGGCATCTCCTACTACACCCACAGAAGTATGCCAATTCTTAGGACTCGCCGGCTACTATCGGAGATTTATCAAAGATTTTTCAAAGATTGCAAAGTCTTTGACTGAATTAACCCAGAAAAACAAGAAGTATATCTGGGTAGAAGACCAAGAGTCAACCTTCCAACTGCTAAAACAGAAGCTATGTGAAGCTCCAATCTTAGCATTACCGGAAGGAAACGACGATTTTGTTGTTTATTGTGATGCATCACATCAAGGTTTGGGAGCGGTGTTAATGCAAAGGGAAAAAGTTATTGCATATGCATCCCAACAACTTAAGCCTCATGAAGAGAACTATACCGCACACGACCTTGAATTAGGAGCAGTAGTGTTCGCTCTTAAAATTTGGAGACACTATCTGTAAGGCACAAAGTGTACTGTGTTCATTGATCATAAAAGTCTTCAGCATATGTGTTCGCTCTTAAAATTTTGAAGAAACTAAAAATGATAAAATCTTATCATTTAATCTATAACGTATCACGTTACTAGGGAGTTTCATGTGAGGGGTTTCATTTGGGTAGACGTTTTGACGAGTTGCTGGATTTACGATTTAAAGTGTCCTAGCTCCTCAAACGTTTACTACATGACCTCTGGATTATGATAGCCTGAACAGTGATATGATATTTTCACAAGTTATCAAACCAAAAACCGTTAAACTTTATGAAATAAAGTTTGTAATATCATCAATCAAACTAAGACTTGACATATTACTCCAGGTTGCGTGACGAGGCCGTAGGCCGTTACCATCTCCATTTTAATATAGACATTCAAATCAATCAACAACTGAGCTAGTTGGGGAGTAGAAGGGCACTTGATAAGGTGTATGTTCATAGTTCCATGCCTTGTAGCATGTGTGTCCAAACTCCATGGGAGATACATGCTATAAACCAGAATACAATATTTTTCCAACCATATGCTATCCTGATATATTAGATTGCCTAAGTTTGCCTTCTCGCCATATTTCTTAATCAATGAACACATGAGTCACTTTGCGAGTGAGATGTGAATATTAGTGGGATAGATCTATTGGGGGTGACGACTCCTCGTTGGGTACCCGTACATGGGGTAACCAAACGGCACTATAGATTTTGAGAGCATGGCTAAATTTGGTAAGCAAGTTACCTTTCCTAAGACAGTTGTCCTTCAAGTCTTAAAATTAACTTCAGATTGTAATGGTCTTTGGGTTGCAAGCGCTTAGGGCAATAATATTTTGTTTACCATATAATATGTATTCGTTGCAATTACATTACTATTACAGTAACGTTTGTATTTCAACTATTTACAGTGCAAACACTGCAAATTTCATTGATCAACATTGTGTTGATATAACCTTTTAAGAATTATCTTATGGTAGTTGGGAATTGAGCGAACGATAGCAATTATGATGGCCTTGGACTTGAGGACTTCCAAACTTGTTATCATTCAAACTTTTATGTTTTCAATGTACTTTGGAACCTCTTTTGTAAAACTCTGATATATTATTGAATGATAAATAAATTTTCTAAAACGTCTCTTTTGAGACGTTTTCTAAGATTATGACTATTGATTCATGAAGTAATGCCCCAAATTAGCTTCCGCTGACTATATGTCATAATATGGGGTGTTAGCATCATTGAGATATATTTCTGTTTCGACGGCTGAGGGAATGTTAAGCAACAAAGTTTGAAAATTTTAGTGGGCATAGTCAGTTGGAGATAGAAGAACTTTGTATGGAAGACATCAGTCTTTTTGGTGGCATCAAAGGGCGCTGTAACTGTTGCCTAGCATCATCCTGACTTGATCACCTGCAACTTCTGACTAACTTTACTCGTATCTCAACATCTACTTGACCAAGCATCAGTCATCTCTCATCATCTTTCCATTCACATCATTCAACGCTCTGAGTCTGTTCACTCCACATTTACATCACGATACATCTCTTATATTGATACGAACAAACTCTTCAAACATCAACTTCATCATTAGTCGGTACATAGTCATCAGGAGTATGTACAAACTACATTACAAAACTGCATGCGTCTTTGTTTTAGGATTTTATGGTGGGGGGGGATTAGGTATTGAATATTTCTTGTATCGCATGAGTCTTATTGAGTATTAGCAGGCTTTGTCATCATCATACAGATTCTGTTCTTCATCATCACTTTGAGCTGAGATCAATACATCATCATTATATCATCATCACTATCTCCCCTCAAACCGTAATATTCACGATCTTAAAAAACTGCTTTGGAACACATAGGGATCAGCCCTGGTTCGCACAACCAGTTCTCTTCACGTTGTGTCAATTGACTTGCCTACTTGGCATCAGAGCAGGAACCCTCTGTTCTAAATCATCCCTCACTTGAGCCACCTGCTTGATGAATATTGTTTCCCGTCTACTTTTTTTATAGCTTGAGTATCAGCTGTCTATCGCGTTCTTTATAGCGAAAGTAACGCGCCACTATTTCAAACTGAGCTTCCAGTCAACGTAATGCGGCCTCAAACAGTAATGTCGCTTCCTTGGGCTTCTTTGCATCTTGCCAGGTGCGCTGGCCTCGCCTTTCTTTCTTTGATACAGACAGTTCATGCGTGTAGTGTCCCTGCATTTATCAACACACCAACTAGCACATTGTCACATACACACACACATGCATTTTCCTTGAAAGCTGATCATCTAAGTTTCTCAGCAGCATCAAGCAGCTTCACGATCTTCTATCTGAATTGAAAGCAGGTTTCTTGAATTTTCTTGCTTTCACTTCTTATGGAGTTGCAGCTCACCTGTAGTGATTCGAGATAAGTCTTGAGGCAGAGACGAGTCCACGCATACTTCTGATTAGTCCTCCCTTATCTGGAAGAAGTGGCTCCATCAACCCTTGATATGTCATCAATTTGGCGGATAACAAATCTCACATGTATCTAGGGACACATTGATCTGGGCACCCTAACCATGCCCATACCTCTCAAACACTAGCATCGCGCTCTACAATGTGCATTGAAACATTACGTTCTCCTCAAAAAATTCTACAGACAATGGATTTTCTTGACAACTTATCTTTGGCAACTGAATGTCCTCCGGATGATTGCCTATCAGTGTGAATCCTAGTGATGTATATACATCTTTCTCTCTGTTTCTACCGTGTCCTGTTGCGTCTAGTCTATCTAGAACACGCGAAGTCTCCCAGCAGTAGAGTTGTTACAACTCAAGTTAACATTCTTGTTTGTGATACATTCCTCCATAGTCTATTTGGTGCTGCGAGATAAAAAGTCTGATCTTATCATGACCAGTGATTTTTTGGAGATTATATTTTTTAGTCCCTTTTCATCGTTTTCTATATTATTTTTACTCTCCAGAAACAAACACATTGTTGACATAGATTTCTAATCGCAAAAGGTTCTCCCATGGTTGTGCAGTTGATCAACAACCACATCAGTGCCAAATTTGATGTCACCTTGTGCCTCAAGTTCTTTGGAATTTTCTCCAGGTTGGTGGCAGTTGCTCAACAACACATCAGTGCAAATTTAGATGTCACCTTGTGCCCAAGTTCTTTGATAAAGTGACACTTTCCTTCATCTGAGCGGAGGGGCATCAAACACTTACCTTTGGAAAGTCATGGACAGATCTGGAGACTATTCACGAAAAAACTTCTACATCAATTTTGCATTGACTTCTTGTCCAATTTGAACTATATGATGTTGATTCTTAATCATTGGTGATCGGTGTGCCAGAACTAATATTGCATTCTAAAATATCCGGGACCTTTCTTCTGTAGGTGAGTAGAAGCTGGATAGAGAGGAGATGAGTGCAAGGAGTAATCCAAGATAACTTGATATTTGGGTTCCTTTGGAGTCTTTGTGGGATCAATTCCTTTTTGCATTGATGCCCTAATCTCGGACACGTTTTCATGTCAACCAAAGCATTAGTCAAAAGGTCCCAAACCCTTGTTGGAACGGTAAAATTATTGGGACTCATATAGTTTTCTGCACTAAGATTGTCAAATCTACAAATTTATATACAAACAGATTTATATTTCTGGATGAAACAACTTGGTTCAAGTAGATAGATTTCACAGATGCGGGATGTGAAGTTCACTTTCTCAACTAGGGATCGACAGAGGTTCGGATGTGAATGGATGAGTGCAGGTGGACGTGGATGGATTTATCTGTGGATTGGCCGAAATGGAGTTATAGGCCCGGTTTTATTTAGTTTAGGTTTTGTTGTTGAAGGTGATTAGGGGACGATTATGCTGTTTGAACTGACATTACGGATTGACCATTTGAGGTGTTTAGTATTGAGCTTATTTGTTTGGGTGACGGAAGAATATAAATGGACTTTTCACGATTTAATCCAATTTTGGAATGTGGACCTCGTATGTCTAGGTATAGTTGATTTTTTTATTTTTTAGAAATAATGTAAATTCTACACATATTCTTAGGGGCGGAAAAGTGGGGTTCGTGAAAATGAAGAAGAATGTCAAGCCTTGGTGCGGACCGCTTGAGAGCGTAGCCTTGCATGTTAAACCAGTTGCAGGTTATTGATGCGAACGGTTAATTTTATCGGACTTTTACATACATCACTATAGTTTTTCGGGCAATTGATTTATTTGTTCATAATCAACATAGTTTTATCAAGCAATCTAATCTAAGACTCAAGTTCGATATCAACAATGGATCGCGAAAGCCTCCACCATGGAATGTTCACAACACTATGTGATCATACTAACTAATAGTTCAGTAAAAATATTAGAACAACGCAAGCAACTAGATTGAGTACTAAGGATGAATTACCCTAAATGAATCACTTAGTGAAGATTTGAAGGAATAAATCACTTAGTTTAAATTTTCATGTATAATTCGCCTAGTTACTAGTGCATGTATACTCTCACGCCCAGACTAAATATTAGTACTGTACTATTTCGACACATAGCTCTCACAAAACATATGTACAATGTGTAGCCCAGCTTTGAGAGACATGAGTGTAACAATTCTACCGCGCTACTTTAACGTATAATTCACCTAGTCATAAGAAACGGTATACATCGATGATCGCTGATAGTGGCCAGTTTAAAAATTGGGTGGTATATTCGCGTTTTCCAGTCACTCAAGTTCGAGTCACTTGACATCGCCTAGCCACGACCTGGGTGTACAAATTCGGCCTAGGAGCAAGTGTTTTTGGCAAACACAAGTCGTTACTTTAAGCATCTATAACAATGTCATACATGAACCTTCAGCGAGCGCACTAGGGAGGCTTAGAAAAATTTCACAACATAAAGCATCAGTTTAAACAGCTCACGAAATTTACCCAAAAAGTATCAATTTTTAGCTTTAGTAAGAGCAAAAACAACTCAAGAAACCTGTAAAGATCAAAGAATTGTAGTTTTATCTGGATATTAAAACACGACGAATGCATTACGATGGGAATAAATAACAGCACGAATACAACACAAACCCACAGCTCTCTTACACAAAGTTCGTGCCATTCAGTTCCCAAATTTTCAGAACTAAGAAATCATCAGCCAAACACACTACATCAACTTAAACTGTCATGTCAATATAGATACTATCTACGAGCTAAACACACACCTCAAGAACATCATAACCATCTCATTCTCTTTATCTCATTTAACGCGCGACTTTTCTAGACATTTGAAGAAACCTCTATTTCATAGAATCATAGGGATTTTCAATCCTATGAGTGGGCAGGATAATGAATTCCTTTTAGCGATTGATAAGTTGGGTTAGGGTTTGAAGAAACAAGATTGGTAGTTTAAGGGGTATTGGGGGTGTGTTGTTTATGCGGTACAGGTAAATTTTAATGTGGTTACGTTTTCAGCTAGGGGGATTTCGGAAATTGCGGTTTGTGTGATATATACACGGGCAAGCTCCTCCTTAATGACCAGCTTCCCTAATGGACACTTATAACGATAAATTTGGGTGTGCCCGCTAACAACAAAAGCTAATCATCACGAATATCATGCCTCTAATGCCCCATTAATAAGGTGTACCCTACTTCTGTCCAATATAGATAGGTAAAATTATTTTACGGGGACGTGTAGGACAGGATGGGGAGACTAGACACTGACAGGACCGTAATTGGGAGCCCTTTTATGAAACAATAAACATTGCGTTCCATCTAACTACATACCGTTTAAATTTTACTATACTTAAGTCATATAAAAAGGCCCTAGTGAGAGTGAAAATTGTAAATAATCTTTTTCCGATACAACACAAAATCTAGCAATAGTTAAAAGTCAAGTGCCAATTATAAACAATTAAGAGTAATACTAACTAACAAACTAAACAAATACTCAAAAGGTCTGTATGGGGGGATGGAACCACATACTGATTTAATCCTTTTGGATTCAAACGTATGAATTCTTTGTTTTCTTGTTCTAGCCGATTTAAGAGAGTAAAAATAAGGGAGTGTTTGTTTGTGTGTATAAAGTGAGCGGGTAGGGGGTGTTTTTGTTTGAAATCTTTGTGATTTTGGCAAAAATACCCCTTGAAGTATTATAACTCTTGCATTTTCTTTAATAAATTTTCCTAAGGCAACAAACTAATGTGAACTTTGACACATTTAGTCCCTTTAGCTTTATTAACCTAGTCTAAGTCTTACATTTTTGCACTCAAGACCCTAAAGTATTAAACACATAACATATAAAGCACAAATGAGTTAAATTTAATTAACTCCCCTTTAAATATTAATCCGTTATTGTTTAAAACCTTTTTCCTTTTATAACATGATGATTTTTGAAGAAGATTATTTGACATTCCCCTCCCCCTTAAATAATGACCCGTTTTCTAGTTAAAGAGTTGTAGTCATTGTTTGAGTGGTCAAATGCCTTTAAAAATCATTTTCTGATGAAACTTTAAGATGATTAAAGTCATTTAAAATCAACACCTTAAAAAAATAAGATTTCTCTTATTTTGACAAATAAACGCACTGACACGTACATTTATTGTATATAGGAAGCACGAGTTGTGTTGCAAAGTAAACACAAGCCTTTGTATGAATATAAAGTAATTCATACCCGAGAAAAATTAATTTCCTGTTGTGAGGTCAAGTTTTCTTTTTGACGAAATACTTGCATTTAAATTGAAGACCTGGTTGCTATCTGAAATAATAGCAAGCCATTTGACATGTTTTGAAAGTATTTAGAACTTATGCTCGAACTTCATTTACAGCCTCGTATCATTATTAAATGACATTTCTAAGGCTGTAAATGTTATCGATTTTCAGAAGACATGTCAGAGATACCTATTTTTTATATTTTTTATTTTCTTTTCTGGTTTTATATTTTTATATTTTCTTTTTGAAAAATTTATATATAAAATAGAGTTCCACGACTCCATTCTCCACTTGCTCCTTAATAAAGTGGTATCTCACATCTATATGCTTGGATCTCGAGTGTTGAACATTGTTGCAGCATAAAGCGATTGCACTCTTGTTATCACAGTATAAAGGAATCTTGTTGAATTTAAGCCCATAGTCTGTTAGTTGTGATCTCATTCATAAGATTTGAGCACCTAACTCCCAAAGGATAATGGCCATATATCCGCCTCTGTACTAGAGATAGCAATGCTCTTTTGCTTTTTAGATGATCAGCTAACAAGTTTATCTCCTATGAATTATGCACTTCCATATGTGCTTTGTCTAGTATCTTGACACCCTACGTGGTCTACATCTGCATATGTTGTTAGAGTAATGCAAGAATCTTTTTAATACCAAAGACCCATATCAATGGTTCCTTTCACGTATCGAAAGATCCGCTTAACTGAATGTAGGTGCTTTTCGGTAGGCTTTGCCTGTTATTGGGCACACATGCACACTGCAAATACTAGGTCTAGTCTACTGGATGTAAGATACATTAAGGAACCAATCATCCTATGGTAATGTGTAGGATCGACTGGCTTCCCCTGTAGATCTTTATCCAGGTACTTTTCTTCCACCATAGTGAGGTGGTCAACGGGGATTCATAGATTAGCATACCATATTTCTTTATTATTTCAAAAGCATAATTGGACTATTAATAAAGATACCTCTAGGGCTTTGAGAAATCTGAAGTCCTAGAAAGAAAGTCATTTGCCCCATCATCGACATCTTAAATTTAAAAGTCATTATTTTAGCAAATTCATCACACATAGCAGGATTAGTAGAGGCAAAAATTATATCATCGACATAAATTTGTACCAATAAGATGTCACAGCCTACTTTTCTGGTGAATAGTGTTGGATCAACTGCACCCTTGGAAAATTCTTGTGATAGTAGTAAACTGGACAACATATCATACCACGCGTGTGGAACTTGTTTAAGACCATATAGTGCCTTTTTGAGCTTGTACACGTGATTTGGCTTGTTGTCTGTGGATCTTACGAATCCTACGGTGGAGAAAATTAAACCAATTTGCGGGTAGCTCACCTTTCAAAAAATCCAATTGACAACTCCATCTGATAGAATTGTCTGTTCTTGGTGCAGCATTAGCAATGAAGATATGAATGGCTTCTATTTTGGCAACAGGTGCAATCGATTCCTCGAAGTCCATTCCCTTCTTTTGTCGGTATCCTTTAGCAACTAATCGAGCCTTATTTTTTAGTACACCGCCACACTCGTCTTTCTTGACTTTGAAGATCCACTTTAATTTTATCAACATTATGAGTTCTGGACACGGTAACAATTCCCATACTTGCAGCCTCTCAAATTCATGTATTTCTTCTTGCATTGCATCAATCCAGGAGGGTTCGAGTATTGCTTCTTTATAATTTTTTGGTTCAACTGAAGTGAGAAAGGCATCAAAATAACACCACATAGCGTCATTCTAAAGTTTCTTTCTGGTGGAGACTGAGCGAGAATGATCTTTGATCACATTTGCTATTGGATGATTCTTAGTCCATTTACCAAGAAGTTTAAATGGAGTGTGGGTTCGGCCGACATTTGATGTGAGAAGTTGAGTCTTCATAAAGAGTTTCATGTAAAGGATCATCAGTAAAGTGTGGTGTTTTTAGGGATTTTCAACACCTTAAGAGATGATTGGAGATTTTTCTTGTTCTTGTGTTGATGGGATACTTATTGATGGTGCATCTTGGTCAATTGAAGTTGACATAGGTGAATTGGCTAAATCAACAGCTCTTGGTGTAGCAGCTACTTGAACTGGAGAAACAACACTTGGTGAAGGATTGAAGTATTCATCGAACATCGGTTGGAACAAACGATCCCAATCATTTCTGGTTGTTGGATTACAAGGTTGTTTGAGGAATAGGGTTTGGTACGAGTCCTGAACTAGATGTTGTAGGAGTCATAAATTAAAGCCCGGGTCCTGAATTGAATTGTTTAGAAGCCATCGTTGTCAGCTCATCGAACGTTACATGAATAGTTTCCATGATTTTCTAAGTTCTCCTGTTATAGATTCTGAAAGCTTTCCATGCGAGCGCGTAACCAACAAAAATACCAATATCGGTCTTTACATTTAGTTTACCCAAATCTTCACTATCATTGGTCGGATAACAGAGTGAACCAAAGACACGAAGAAACGATAAATCTGGATTTTTGTCGTGCATCAGCTCATATGGAGTTTTGTTGTATCAGAGACGAATAAGGGAACGGTTTTGGGTATAAGAAGTTGTAATGATTGCTTCGGCCTACACAAATAATAGAGCTTTTGAAAATATCAATATTGTACGAGCAACTTCCACTAGAGTCCGGTTACGTCTTTCGACAATGCCATTCTGTTGAGGAGTGTGAGCAACAGATGTTTGATGCGAGATGCCGACCTTTTCATAAAATTCTCGAAGAGTCTGATTGACAAATTCAGTTCCATTATTTGTTCTAAAATTACAGACTGTGGCATTCAAACAAACTTGAATATTTTGATGCATTTGATGATAGCGTCAGGAGCTTCATACTTTGATCTTATAAATTTGACCCAAGTAAATCGTGAGTAATCATCGACAATTACCAAGATGTACTTTTTCCTATTAATGCTCTCTACATGCATCGGGCTACAAAGATCCATATGCAGAAGACAGAGTTTCTCTTGGTTAGTGTCTTCAGCTTTGGGTTGATGGGAGGATTTCTTGCTTTTGCCTAATGCACATGCTGAACACAGATGATCTTTCTTAAATTTAAGCTTTGGAATGCCTCGTACAAGACCGTCTTTGGCTAGCTTATTTAGAGTACCGAAGTTGAGATGAGATAACCGACGGTTCCATAACCAGCTCTTAGTCTTTGAAGCTTTTGATAGTAAACAGATCGGAGAAGTCTTTAGCATGTCATCATGAGAAATTATGTATAAGTTTGTGTCTCTGGATCCTGAAAGTAGATCAACATCGTCTAAATTCCGAATAAAGCAAGTGTCTTTCCGAAAAGCAACTTCAAGATCCGAGTCACAGAATTGTCTAACTGGAAACAAGTTATGTCCGAGACCCTCTACATAATATACCCTTGAGATAGTTACATTCCCCAGCTGATAATCACCATAACCCATCATCTTTGCAATCTGGTCGTTTCCAAATCTAACAGTTCCTAGAAATTTACTGACAAAGTTCATGAGCTGAGAGCGGTTTCCTGTCATATGTTTTGAGCATCCGGAGTCCAGATACCAGAGAACAATCTGGACAACCTGTCATTGACAAGAAAAGAAGAAGATGGAACATCTGTAGCATTGGATCCCCAAGAATAATTGGGTTCCAAGTTGTTAGCAATCCTAGATTCTATAATCTTAGATTGTTTACTCGAACCTACAGATTTTACTTGTTTGGGTCTCCTGCTATAGACTTTAATCTTTGGTTTTTGTGTTTCTACTGAATGAGAAGTGGTTTCCTTAGGAGGCACTAAGTTAGCTGAAGTGAACCTAGTTAAAGGGCACGAGTTACCAACTAAAGTGAAAAGTTTTCCTGTTGGTTTCCACTTATATCCTACTTCAGTGAACACTTTACCCGTAGGTTTCCAAATATTATGATGTTGGCTTTGCTTAGCAGACTTAGATTTAGAGCGCACATTCACATCATTCACAAAATCAAGGAAACACACATCATGATTTGCATCAAACATACATTGTTTACATTTAACACAAATTAACTCAGAATTCACATTTAACATAGTATGCTTAACATTTGCATCACAAATAGGATCTTTAACACGATTCTTTTTATTAGAACTTAAATTAGCTCTCCTAAGTTGGACTTCTACTTTATTCTTCATATTGCTACTTGGTGTTTGCGAGATCCTATCATTCTTTTTATTGCCTGTAGGCTGTGATCTGATAGCACTAGTAGAACTCTTCAATTCTGTAGAAGGCAACACAGGTTTGTTAGAATCTGGTGTTTTGGATGACTCTACCTGTTTATGAATGTTGCTTGAGGATGTGAGAGGTTCAAAAAACCTAACTTTCTTGACTTTGTTTGTTGGTGTAACAGCAACCAATTTCTCATTAGGTTTATCGCATTAGGGCATGTGTCTCGAACATAAACAAGTAACTCCTAAATTCGTTTGGTATGCTTACAGGCAAAGTCTAACTCATTATCTAAAGGTTGTTTTGCTTTATCTTGTTTGACTATTCCATGAAGAATATCTGCTTGTTCCTGAGTGTACTTAAGATAGTCTATGTGAGCGTCCCCATTTTTAATAACCTAGGAGCTAAAGGATCTAAATCAAGTTTGAACATTCCTGAAGCAATAGTGGTGGCATTGGGTATTTGTGTAGCATTTTTAACAATTTCTTTCCCTTTTAGTTTTCGTAAATCATTTTCAAAGATGTGAGCACAAAAACCTTTTCTTGAATTTGACCTTTTAAATCCGCATTTTCCATAGACTTAGAATTCAATTGAGCAATCAAAGAGTCACAGTGTTCCTTAGAGCGCACACGTATCTTTTTAATCGAATCAAATTGATCTTTGTAAATCTTTTTCAAATGCTCAATTTCTTTATGTAAAAGCTCGTTTTTAGAGAGTAATTTTGCCACACTATGCTCCAACTCAATGTTTATGGTTTCAATCTCATCCATATCTTGTTTTACTTTCTCTTCCTTGTAATTTCTCTCATAGATTTGATATGTTCCTTCAACTTATGAATAGTAGTATCTTTAGCTTGTAGCCGAGCTTTTAAATCGTTATTTTCAAAATAGTCTAGATCTTCAAGAGCATTTTGATTATTACAGGATTTGTCCTTTTGAAAAATTTCTTGATTGAGTTGCATTGTCAACTCAAGAGAAATGCAATGTTTTTCAAGTTGTGAGTAACTTTTTGAAAGTTCATTATACAAGTAGGGGGGCAAAACTGCCAACCCCCCTAACTTGTACACCACAAGGACTAAGGGTGAAAAGAGTTATATAACTCTTGGGGACTTGTTTTGCCAAGTCCCCAAAAGTTATATAACCACAGGGACGAAATGTGCAAACACACAATTAACTTAGAGGGACTATCTTTGCCAAATGGTGAAACTTTCACTCTGTTATAACCAACTTCTTTTCCCGCTTTCTTTTTCCCCCCAAAAACACTCACGGGTGTTTACACCCGTTTTTACCCCATGAATCTTCACCACCTCCATGGATAATCGATTTCCCCCTCCTCCACTACCTTTCCCAGCAACAAAAGTGCCAACTTGGCAATCCCACACCCCCCAAGACCAAATTCGACGACTAAGATTGAATTTTGAGGATTGAAGGGCCAAGATTAAAGGTTTTAACACTCTCACAAAACAAACACACCTGTGTTTGTGTGTCTACAAACAAGCACAGCAAGAAGAAAGAGAAAAAGAAGACCTAGCTTTAGTTTTCGGCTATAAAAAGCCTTGTAAGCCATTGTGGCAAATATATTAAGTTTAGCAAGTTTTTATTCAGTTTTTAAGTCGTTTTTATTATAGTTTAAAGTATTTCTAAGTTACTTTCCCTTATGCAATTGTAATTCTCAATTTTAATGAAAAATTAAGCTCTTTTTACTCAATAAGCTCTCAATAAGCTCACTAGAGCTTATTCTTTCTAATAAGCTCTAATTCAGCTTAAAATTTGTTATAAGCTCTTTCATATTGTTTTAATTTGAATTCAGCTCATAAATGTCCATTTGAGTGCATTTTGGAAGCTATTTGAAGTAATAAGCTCCCAAGAGCTTATTGAGCTTTTAAGCTCAGG
>BQNB010059869.1:13692-37150 GCA_026074375.1 Tanacetum coccineum | reverse complement strand
CATCCCTAGCGTCCATGTCAGAAGTTACCAACATCCGTTTGGTAAGTGAAATTACATCCGTTTGACTGTTGGCTTTTGACTGGGCGCTAGGAATGTTTTTTAAAGTGTGCTAGGGGTTTTGTTACTTTCACGCGTTCTCAATACGTAGAAAATAATCAACATTTCGGCATACGTGACAGTCGCAAAATCCTCAGCATCATTTGACCACGAATCAGAGATATCATGGTAAATCGCTCTCCTATTATTTTTACATAATCCGATCTTTATTTTCCTTATTTATATTCGTTAACTAAATAGTAAGAAAAAATGGCAGGTACGGACTGCTGTTGACTGGATGATGGAAGTCAGTTGCGGCAATCGAATTTGTGCAAGTACTATGAACTCGAAGAAAAGAAACGACCGCCAATCTTTGTTGTTCAACTTATAGACTATACGGATATATGAAAGTATTTAAACTATTGTTGTTTGTTTGTCATTTCCCAAATAAGTATATGTCTCTTTATTTACAACTTAGGCTCAATATAGACTATATGTGCCATCAGACTCCTACACTACTATTGGACTACAATAATCTCTGACAACAAATTAGCCTGTACCGTGCCCATTTAATATGTACGAAATAATTTTCGCCAATAAGTGAACCCCCGCCGCAACGCGTGGGTAATATACCCACTCGTAATATACAAAAGGATGGTTAAATTCTACATAAGGGAATACACGTCTATTTACATTTATTTTTATGTATATGAATTAAATTGATATGTGACATATCAATTCCCTAATTATTCACATACTATTTGATTACTTTGTTTCTATTTGAGTTTATTGAGTTGTTAATCGTAAAAATTGAGAAGCAATAATTGGGATGTTTCTTATTGATATTCTAGTTAGATTGTTATGTTTATAATTTGAAGTTTATATTATCGACATAACTTTGTGTTAATATTGTTTTTGTTCATCATGTAGTTGTGATTAGTTTTGTGCCTTTGCATCGTTTTGTACTTTTGTATGCATTACATATCGTAATGGCTGCAAAAATGGTTTTATTTAACAAGGATTTTCACTCGTGCGTAGCCGCGGAGCACTTGTATATGAAAAAAAAGAAAATTATAGTTGTTAGATTACTGATGACGTATAGTATGAGCACCAAGCTTACCGGGCTTAGTTCATAATATACGTATATGGGCACAGGCCCAATACAACAAATAGCTGGACTGCTAAGCCTGACAAGGGCCATGCTCCGGATATTTCAAAGACGCACATGAGTATCTTCAAAACCGCCCCCATGCACCTCTGCAGACAAACACTGGCCACGGAAGAACACTCGCGTCCGCAAACACGACTACATGTGGACCTTTGCCCGACAAGGGACCCACTCCGGCTACTAACAGTCGCAAGCAAAATACTAGGAAACTCTAGTATTAGGCTTGCCTATAAATAGGGGTCATTTCACACACCAAAAAGGTACATTCTATCTAATCATTAATACACACTCATACTCTGACATTCTCTGACAAACATGTATACTTACTCTCACGCCGGAGCTTAATCACGGGGTCCGCCCTACGGTAAGGCTAACGGTTTACTCTCATTTGTGCAGATTATCTCTCCATTACTTGGACTAGTGCAAGATTTACATCACAACCCATTCATTGGCCCAACCCAATAAATGATATAGACCCATATTCACCCCCATACACAGTTTTTGTACTAACACCCCCAATAAATGATATAAGTCAGAAAGCTTATGATCCATGTCAGCAATAGTAGATTTAAGGCTCGTCACCTTTAACTTTAAAAAATTACATTCTTGCTCAAGTAGGACGTTGTGTTCCTTGGTGGAGGCAACTTCGCCTCGAAGTGAATTCTCGGTGGCCTCAAGACCGGAGACCCGAGCACGGAGTTGGGCTACCTCCACAGACTCCTCCTTTGCCTTCAATAATTGGGACTTCAACTCTTCAATTTCTTTATCCCTCGCCCCTAACAAACAGTCCTTCTCCTCAGCAAGTGACTTCCACTTCCTTTTCTCCAAAATGTTGTACTCCGCACGCATTCTTACCTCGGAGCTCAAACTTAAATTGCGTGCGGCTGACACATTAAACTCAGTAAATAATTGCTCATGCTCCATTCCGCGAACAGTTTTGAAGAAAGCAGGAGGAGTGAAGTGATCAATCATATTGGCACACAAACGCCCATCATTAAGCTCAAAACCCTTGGTCACCGTCCACTCAGGAATATAGATTTCCTCCAAACCAGCACCTATAGCCTCCTCCGCACGAATGCTCCCGGCAGCGAAACCACTACCTGACCTCCCTGTAAAAAGACTGAGAGTGCGATCCGTCTTCTCAGATGAACTTGAAGAACCAAAAACAGACGGATGCGGCACACTCTTATCTTTGCTAACATCAGCAGGAATAGCAACAGTAGCAACAGTGGTAGCCTCAGTCATAACCGGAGCAGCAGACCTGACAAGAGAATCAACTTCAGGATCCGCAGATTTAGCGCCTGAGTGATGAGAAGAATCAGAGAGGACTACGAACCTTGCGGAGGGGCCTACAGTTCGCAAGGAAGGACCAGTCACGGAGTCAGTACGGTCTCCGCCCTCCTCCAAAGGTGAAGCTGTCACGGAGGAAGTAATAAAGGGTAAGGTAGGAAGAGCTGGAACACCCTGTTCTACCGTTAATCGAGAATCTTGGAGCAACCTGTTAAGAACACTAGGAGACTTACCTCCAGTAGCGGAACCACCAGTAGTCCCATAATCAGCTCTTAATCTTTTGGGTGGATGGGAAGCGGCAGGCATTCTTTCACTTCCACGGGTTACTCTCTTTTTCTTTGAACGTTTGGGCCCAGGAATTTCAGTTTCAACAGGCTCAGTGACAGGCACGGTTGGCTCAACATTATCCTGACCACCAACGGAATCAAACCCCTGATCTCCACCATCACCAACACTTGCATCTCCAACAAATTCCCTCTCCACACTAGCCGACAACTCTCCGGAGGAACGAACCACCGAGGTCGGAAGTAGGGTCACGGTGCGATGTTTGGCCACTGTGACAATAGGCCTTTCATTTTCAGCTCTGGCTCTTTCAACAATCCTCACCTTACGGGGGTCAGCGGTACGGATAAAAGCATTCAAATCCATCTCTGCAAAGGACAACAGGGAAAAAGGATAAGGAAACAAGGAAAACAGGAAAAGCATAAACAATAATCAAAGTGCGTACGGAAAATAGAACCCACCCTCTCCGTTCTCATACTCAAAGCGGGGATAAGTATCTTTATTCAAAAGGTAATTACGGCTTATGCCAACCCAGCAAAGAAATTCTTCCGGGAACCTAAGGAACGGAGAGGCTTGAGCAATAAGGGTATTAACATGCTCCACATTATATTCAGAGGGAGCAGGAGCTCGATCTTTGACAATATTTGAACCCGAAAACCAACTAAACCGGGCATTAGCAGGAACCACAAACTCATCAACCTAGAAAAAATGATCATTCCAATTCTTCACGGAATCCAAATTCTTGGAATAGCAAGCACGGACGTTCGGACGCTTAGTGAACCCAAACCATCCATTTTTGTAATTGTGTGTATAAAAGTAGCGGAACAGACTAACATCAGGTTCAATATTGCAAACGCGGCACAAGATTTCAAAATGAGAAACCTTGGCGGATCCAAACACGGATAATTGGGAAAACGGAATACGGAAATGGGTGAGAACAGACACGAAGAAGGTAGAAAATGGGATACGGTAGTTGGCATAATCGAAGAATCGGGTGTACATTCCAATTTTACCAGTTGGTCTTTCATGCATGGTAGCATCAGAGCTTGGCAGTTGAGGATGAACTTCCTCGGGAACAAAATATTTGGCACAAATGGCATCAAGGTGTTCTTGTGTAAGAACACATTTGAGAGATGTAATACTGCCCATAATAAAAGAGAAGCAAAGAGATTAACCTGAATAAAAACGAACTGGTAGAATAAGGGAGGCTGTGCAACTAGAAAACCTTGAAATTTATCAACAATGGTGGAAGAATGAAAGAGATGAAAAAAGAAACAGTAAGGTATGAATCGACTATTTATACCCATGATATATTTAAGTCAATTAAAGGTAGGATGATGACACATGCCAAGACACTTCCCAATCAACGGCACAAAAATAGAGTAAAAAGATAATGATAACAGCTGGATATGGGACCCAGGCGGTCAAATCATGCAGAAGATAAAGGGACACGAAGATCCCACGTAACCAAAGACAAACTGCCAAAACGGTGCAAAAGACCCGGAACACGGCAGGGGCAAACATAAATTTAATCACGGAACTCTAAGTCTAGTAATGCTCACCGCACGCTATAATTGCACCGCGTACAGTAAGCAAACTAGACTGGGGGGACTTGATGACGTATAGTATGAGCACCAAGCTTACTGGGCTTAGTTCATAATATACTCATATGGGCCCAGGCCCAATACAACAAATAGCCGGACTACTAAGCCTGATAAGGGTCATGCTCCGGACATTTCAAAGACGCACGTGAGTATCTTCAAAGCCGCACCCGCTGCACTTCCGCGGACAAACACTGACCGCGAAAGAACACTCGCGTCCGCAAAACACGATTACACGTGGACCCTTGCCCGACAAGGGACCCACTCCGGCTACTAACAGTCACAAGCGAAATACTAGGAAACCCTAGTGATAGGCTTGCCTATAAATAGGGGTCATCTCACACCCCAAAAAGGGGTACATTCTGTCTAATCATTAATATACACACATACTCTGACATTCTCTGACAAACATGTATACTTACTCTCACGTCGGAGCTTAATCGCGGGGTCCGCCCTGCGGTAAGGCTAACGGTTTACTCTCATTTGTGCAGATTATCTCTTCATCACTTGGATTAGTGCAAGATCTACGTCACAACCCATTCATTGGCCCAGCCCAATAAATGATATAGACCCATATTCACCCCCATACACAGTTTTTGTACTAACATCTGTTAAAAAATGAAATGATCCATGCCAAAACTTCATCATAAAAATGTAAATGATAACCACCCACTATGTGGTTATGATACGAAACTAATCACGACCGAGAAATTGAGTAGGGAAAGTAAGTACTACTATTGGTATTTCTGATTCGCCAAAAGAAAGTATAAAACATTTTTTATTTGTCTTTTTTTTACACAGTTTTTCATCCGTGTTTTTTGCCAGTTTTATACTTTTGACTTGTTAAACTTTATATTTTTTATTTCGCACTTTCCGTTTCACAGTTTTATAATATAAACAAAATTATAAAATATAAATAAAAAATAAAAAACCAAAAAACATGACGGGTACAAATGACTTTTTAAGGGGTCCTTGTATCCTAGTATGATATTAATTCGCAACTGTCTTTGTTTTGAGTAAAAGGTACATTATAAGATATTCGTTTTATTTAGGAAGTGATAGTCATGCTGCACTTTTTGGCAAAATAACTAACCGGAATTGCATTTCATTAATAGCCTTTCTTAAGCCTAGTTCATTTGCAACACAAATAAACAAGTTGAAGCCATTTTTTAAGTTACTCGTTTTGTACACATACTATTTTGAAGATCTGTTTACGGCACATCCTTGATGCGTTAACTTTCTGTGTCGAATAGAATTACAGACATCCTTCCATAAAGCTGGAACACGGGAGCTCGCTTCATCCCTTTAAGAGCAATGTTGTTGTGCACACCTAATGGGCCTAATATGATTTTATGGTGATATCTTTTATATAACTGGATTTGCATTCTACTGTTGATTTATCGATAAAAGGCGTAGAGAGTAACTTGATTCCGGGTGCCTTTTTGGTATACCATCCATTAGTAATCCCACAAAGAATACCTTCAGGTAACTCTCCTGGTCTAGCAGACATCAAACGGAGTGACTACAAGCCCAAACTCGAACCCATAACCCTTTATTCACATAATCTTTGCATTGGACTTATAGATTTTTCGAAATTGGGTACCAACTAAGCAAATGCCATTTACCATATCAAGTTTAATTCGATATAGATTACTGCAAACAGGTACAGATCAACATTTAAAAACGATCTAGAGTGTAACTACTTCCTTAACTTATATAGAACGCCCCTTAATTATGTCTTTGTAGCTCTTCATCTGCAAACAATTCTGCAGAAGAAGAGGTACATCTAAAGTCTTCATCTATATAAAAAGACCGTTTGTTTTGTTGTGCTATTGTACGTTTTCATACTTTTTTGTATGTTTTGATACGTTTTCATACGCGTTTGTACGTTTTTCTACGTTTTCGTCCGTTTTTGTCATCTTTTATGTTTCCTACGTTTATGTCTGTTTTTCTATGTTTTCGTACGTTTCCGTCCGTTTTTTACGTTTCGTACGTTTTTGTCGTTTTTTTACGTTTTGTCTGTTTTTTACGTTTTCGTCCATTTTATACCTTTTTTAACGTTTTGTACATTTTCCTCCGTTTTCATTTGTGTTTTGTACGTTTTTAGTTATTTGTACGCTTTTTGTTAGTTTTCATACTGGTTTTACGTTTTTCTACGTTTGTGTACGTTTTGATACGTTTTTTTACGTTTTTGCACGTTTTCATACTATGTTTAAGTTTTTATACGTTTGTGTACATTTTTGTACGTGTACATACGTTTTGTACGTTTTCATACGTTTTTTCATGTTTTTATGCGCTTTTTGTAAGGACGAAAACATAAAATAACGCCCAAACATGTATAAAAATATATAAAAACGAATGAAAATGTATAAAAACTTACGAAAACATAAACAACAGACAAAAAAGTAAAAAACATACGCAAAAGGACAAAAAATCGAAATGTTAAGCAAAACGTACGAAACAAACGAAAACGTAAGAAAGGATCAAAAACGTATGTAAACATAAGGAAACATTACGGAAAACGTACGAGAGTAAGAAAACGGACGAAATCGGATGAAAAGTTATGAAAACAGAAGAAAAACGGACGAAGATTAAAAAGCGTAGAAAAACGGACGAATAACGTATGAAAAGGTAGAGAACATTACGAAAAGATATAAAAATATAAAAAAAACGTAGAAAACGACGAAAACCGTAAACAATCATACACAAAGTACAAAATCGAAGAAAACGGCTTAAAAGTATGTAACGTAAAAAACACTATGAAAAATGGAGAAAATTGTACAAAAAAACATCCAAAATTACAAACTTCGGTATAAAAAAACGTACGGAAAAAGCACAAAAATGGATAAAAAGCGTATGAAAACAATTTACGAATATTAAATGTGGTGGTGGGAGGTGAGTGTTGAAAGAAGTGAGAAAAGTGAAAGTTTGTGTCTGAAAATGTTGAAGATGTGGAAGTGCCTTTTATTCACTTCTGTCTGGAAAAAAAACCTGTGCCCGCCTGCAGAGGTTTGCAGACGATAAAAAGGGCTTCTTTAAAAAAAACGAAGCCTTATACTTTTTGTTAACGTAATCGTTGGTAAGGCTGCCCACTATGGTCGGTCGACCGACTTGGTCGCCGTCGGTCGCCACCATATTAGGTCGATCGGTCAGTCGAACGATCCGATCGACCGTGGTCGTTGCAAATGAAAGCATTATTTATTTGTTTTTTTTTTTGTCTGTTGTTATGTGTGTTTTTTTTTGTCTGTTGCTTATGTGTGTGTGTGTGTTTTGTGTTATGTTTCTGTGTGTTTTGTGTTTTGTCTGTGTTTGTGTGTGGGTGTGTGTGAGAGAGAGTTTGTATTGTGTGGGTGAGGTAGAAGATAAGTTTTTTTTTTTAATTTTTTTTTTAATAAATACATAATTTACACCATGGTCCTTGATGTATATTTTTATTGTCGTTTTCATTTATATAAATAACTAATAAGTGTGAAATTTGTAATGTTTTTGTTGTTAAAAAAAATTGGAAAAAAAATAAAGATCGTCTTACATTGGTAAAAAATCGTCTTTAGGTCGCCGGAGAGAGAAAACTGATGTGACAGGAAAAAGTGCAGGTCGCGACCGACTGACAGAGCAGCCTAATAACTATAAATAAAATTTAATATGTTAAAATACACTTCTAGAAGCAAAGGGAATATATTTCTTAAAAAGTCATTATTGTATCAAAGTGGATGGTTAGTTTTCAAGCATCACAAATGCACTAATTAGTTTAATTTATTTATGTCCACAATATATATATTAAATAACAAAAAAAGCACTTATATATTGATCTGGTCATGTCTTATTTGCTTGTATGTATGTGACTAGATAAATTTCTTATTGTATATTGACGAATATATTCAAAGCTTCGTTTGCAATTTCATTATCTATTTAACGACCATGGAATGACGAGAAACCTTTTTAGATATATGAATACTTTAAAGACATATAAAACCATATTTTAGGTGTTTGCATACGTCCATTAATACTCTTAAAACTTATTAAACTATAAGCAATGAAACCAAAACATGCAACTAAAATCATGTATGTGGTTTTCTTACTTCAGGTCGAACAATTTTTAACTTAGATGTAAGCGGCTTAAATGGAGTATTTCGTTATCGTTTCGACTTCTTCCTTGACCATCTTCAAGATATATGTATCTAGCAATGTTTGAACATGAAATATCATGTCAAAAATGAATTTTCCTACGTGTATGACTCGATCGACCATATATGTTAAAGCTCTCTTGTATTTATCTCGAAAAGTTTATACGCCTAAAGTATGTCTTTGAATTGCTATATGAAAACTGAAAAGCATAAAAGAATATATACGCTAAAAGTTATAGATACACTTAGGTTGACAACACTTGAATACGTTTCAGAATTCAAATTTCTTTTCATCGCCAACGAAAAGTCAAAGAAATGAAAAAGAAATACGCATAAATTAACTATTGAACAACTATAGAATTTAACTTATCCATGGATAAAGACATCTATAAAGAAAATTATAGTTGTTCTAATAAGACTTTAATTACATACATGTTTTCGTTAATTATGTTCCTGTTCCTGTGCCGATAGAAAGACACGTCATCTTCCTGTTTCCTCCAAATAATACTTTTGTTTCCTAAAAATTTACGTTTTTTTTTTCACATAAGCCATTGAACTTATAAAACACGACATCTGATCACTAAACTTATAAAACACAACATCCTGAGCTTATAAAAGGCATTTATACAAATCACTTTACTTTTAAAATAATCATCAAATATAAATAAAGGTAATTTTTTGTAATTGTATTTTACTTAATATATTTTCTGACTTTGTATTAAATTTTTTTCTTTTTAATTTATTATATTTAAATTTTTTATCTGATGTATAAATATTTCACCTCTGTGCGGTATTACTTATTAGACCATTTTACTTTTACTAAGTACAATTTTACACACTTTCATTAACCGAAGTAGAGGTAAAATTACAAAATAATACACACAATTGAAATAAGATACAACAAAAAAATGAAATTTAAAAATATAAAACATCGACAAGAAAAAGTTTTAATACGCATCATAGAATTAGAAGATAACAAGTAAGATATATTTCTAAACAATTAGCCTAGGGTGGCAATTTGGGTGTGGTTCGTCAAAAAATCTCAACCCATTTAAATAACCCGGTCAGCCATGTTAACCCTAATCTGTTTACACGTAACCTGAGAATGACCTGTTTAAACGAGTTATACGAGTTGGATAAGTTAAACGGGTTTAGGGTTGACCAATTTAACCCGCTTATCTAAACAAGTTGACATTACACGGGTTAAACATGTTAAACGGATTTGTTGGTCGATCATTTAACCCATTTTAACCCCTATAATAATACATATAATTTTTTGTTTTTGAAAATATCTTAAGCGAGTGGACGGATTGACCAATTTTATTTATTTGCAACCTAAACCTGACTTGTTTATTTAACACAACACGCTAGATGAGTCAACTCGGACACAGCTCATAACCTATTTAGACTCGATTAGAACCTGGTGTCACTTTCGTATCAGATAAAAAATTCGCCCATATAAAAATCATGTACGTGTTGAATTATTTAAATACTCCTCATGCAAATATTAAAACATTATGGTGGTGATTATTATTTCAACTTCAATACCTCCTCTTGGTTGCCTTCGAAAAGAATCCACCAAAGAAGAATCCCTCAATTTATCAGCCACCTTAATGGATTTATCTAACTCTAAAGCGTATAACAGAGGGTATAAGTTCTCCAAAGCCGAATCAGCAAGCCAGTGGTCTTTCCAGAAGAGAGTATGCTCACCATTGCCTACTTTTCTTTTCGCAAAAGAAATAATATCAATACCTTTTGAAGATAGAGATCTAACCTCCCGGATAATATCTAGCCACGTGGATCTTCGATGAAAAGAACTTGGGGTATCAAGGGAACCACGATCTCCATATATGGCCTTAATAACACGAGACCATAAAGACGATTCACTAGAAATAAAACGCCATATCCATTTAAAGAGCAACGCACGGTTCAACGCAAAGAAACTGGAAACACCGAGCCCTCCATATTTCTTAGAGGCCAAAACCCTTTTCCAACTGATCCAAAAGATTTTCCTTTCTGATCTTTCAACACCATTAAGGAAATTTCGACGATATGATTCCATGCTATTTAACACACCCGCAGGAGCTTTGTAGATGGACATATGATATAATGGAAGGGAACTTAGAACCGATTTTATTAGAGTGAGGCGACCTCCAATGGAAAGCATTTTAATCTTCCATTTAGAAAGGCGAGAATAGAATTTAGCAATAGAATCATCCCAAGAGCTAATTCTCGACATGATACCTCCCACTTTAACACCAAGATAGTTGAAAGGGGTTGAAAAAGTAGAGCAACCAACATACCTTGCTGCTGAAACTACATCAGCTTGTTGGACACCAATTCCCATGAGCTTGCTCTTGTGCAAATTGATTTTTAGGCCCGAAGCCATAAAAAAGCATTTTAACACATTAACGATAGTTGTAATATTCGAGACTTCCCATTTACCAACAAAAACTGCATCATCAGCATAGAACAAGTGGGACATCACGAGCGAGTCATTAAAAGGAATTCCCTTGAAGAGACCTGCGTTTAACACTTTTTGAAAAGAAAGATGCAAGCTTTCCATTATCAAAATAAAAAGAAACGGAGATAGGGGATCTCCTTGCTTTAAACCTTTATGAAACTTAAATTCTGAAGTCGGGCTACCATTTATAAGAATGGAACCCATAGCTGAATTGAGACACCCTGTGATCCATCCTCGCCATTTGTCACCAAACCCGAATTTAGATAAGACGTCATCAAGATAGTCCCATCTAACCGAATCAAACGCCTTCTCAAAGTTAACCTTGAAAATCATGGCCTTACACTTTTTGTGCTTACACCACGAAAGAATCTCATTGAGGATAAAAGGACCATCAAGAATTTGACGGTTAGAAACAAAAGCCGATTGAACGTCACTAATGAGATCCGGAATAATTAAGCTAAGCCTATTTGCCAAAAATTTTGCAATGATTTTATACATACACCCGATCAAGCTGATAGGCCGAAAATCTTTCACTACCTTTGCATCTTGCGACTTTGGGATTAAAGCGATGAAAGAAGAATTACAACCTCGAGGAAAATTGCTAGTATTGAAGAAGTGAGTAACAGCTGCTATCACGTCATTATTGATGATACTCCAATACCTTCGAAAAAATTCAAAAGTAAAGCCGTCGGGACCTAGGGATTTGTTAGTGCCACAATCCCAAACCGCTCTTCTTATTTCATCATGAGTGACATCTCTCTCCAAATCATCTTTTTGATCCGCAAGCAGCCTATTCTCGAACTGAACATCAAGAAGAAATCTAAGGGATGCCGGATTTGAAAATCTATTTGCAAAATGATTAAGGAATTCCTTTTTTACATTAGGAGGATCATCAATCCAGTCACCATTTACCAGAACTCCACGGATAGCAAGTTGAGATCGTTTTTTGTTGATGATTCCATGAAAGAATTTAGAGTTTTCGTCTCCTTCTATGGACCAGCGAACTTTTGCCTTCTGAGCCATGTCAATCATAGTAGTTGTGTTAAGATCATGAAGGTCTTTAAGCAACTTGACTCTTTGTAACAGTAACTCTTCATTAGACTCTCCTTTATCAAGCTTTTTATCTAGATCAGAAAGTTGTTGTAGAATGGAAGCTTTCAAAACATGAGCACCTTGCTTATCAGCTTTAAGCCATTGCTTAATAGCAAGTTTAAGCGCCTGGAGTTTTTTCTTAAGAATAATCATACTATTCGAGTCTATGAACACTGAATTCTTCCAAGTATCTTCCACCAATTTATCAAAGCCTTCTTTAGTAAACCAAGAATGAAAAACCCGAAAAGGAGTAGGGCCATAATCTACATTCAATTCTCGCAAAAGAATTGGACGATGATCGGATTGATATCTATCAAGACATAAGGTTGATAAAGATGGAAAAGCCGATGTCAAACCTTCTGAAATTAGAAATCTATCTAATTTACCATCTTGGTCGCTGATTTGTGAGACCACGTGAATGAATAACCCTCTAAAGGAAGCTCCACCAAACCTGCTAAAGAGATGAATTTATTAAAAGCAGGCGCACCTTGAGGGTTAAAAACCGTACCATATCTTTCTTGATCACTACGAACTTCGTTAAAGTCTCCCATGAGCACACACTCTCCGTTCCAGCTTTTAATCAAATGACGTAAATAGTCCTATAAAGTTCTCTTTTCTATAAAATCTTGAGGAGCGTAGATAGAAATGATGAGAAGTTTAGTAGAAGAAGGTACCTAAGTACCCCTTACAGCCACAAAAGAGTCAGAAGTTGTAACACTCTCCTTCACAAACAAATTAGGATTCCAAACGCAAACAATGCCCCCAGAATAACCAACCAAATCACTGTATGCATAATCGAAAGAGTAATTTCCCCACAACGCCTTGATCGAAAAGGGATCCATGCGGTTCATTTTAGTTTTTTGAATGGAAACAAAGTTAACCTTATGTTTAGAATTCAACTCCTTAATCCACATTTTTTTTCCTTGTTACCAAGGCCTTGAACGTACTTTTACTAAGTACAATTTTGCACACTTTCATTAACCGAAGTAGAGGTAAAATTACAAAATAATACACTCAATTGAAATAAGATACAACAAAAAATGAAATTTAAAAATATAAAACATCGACAAGAAAAAGTTTTAATACGCGTCATAGAATTAGAAGATAACAAGTAAGATATATTTCTAAACAATTAGCCTAGGGGTGGCAATTTGGGTGTGGTTCGTGTTAGTGGGTCAAAAAATCCTAACCCATTTAATAACCCGGTCAGCCATGTTAACCCTAATCTGTTTACACGTAACATGAGAATGACCTGTTTAAACAAGTTATACGAGTTGGATAAGTTAAACGGGTTTATGGTTGACCAATTTAACCCGTTTATCTAAACAAGTTGACATTACACGGGTTAAACATGTTAAACGGATTTGTTGGTCGATCATTTAACCCATTTTAACCCCTATAATAATACATATAATTTTTTGTTTTTGAAAATATCTTAAGCGAGTCGACGGATTGACCAATTTTATTTGTTTGCAACCTAAACCTGACTTGTTTATTTAACACAACAGGCTAGATGAGTCAACTCGGACACAACTCATAACCTATTTAGACTCGATTAGAACCTGTTAATTTTCGTGTCACTTTCGTATCAGATAAAAAATTCGCCCATATAAAAACCATGTACGTGTTGAATTATTTAAATACTCCTCATGCAAATATTAAAACATTATGGTGGTGATTATTATTTCAAAAACAATCAAAGGAAAAGCAATAAAATTATCCGTAACGTGGGCCATAATCAGTAAGCCATGTGTCCGTTATATCAATCTGCCGCCTGCACTTTTAAAATAGTCAAACACAGCCTTACATCACCGGAATCTCAATAACAAACAACAACCATGCTTCACCAATAGTACCTCACGCTTCATCACTTGTACTTTCTATTTCCATCATGAACACTTTCACCTTCACTCTAACCCTAACCATCATCATCACCTTATTCCACGTAAGCAACAGCCAAAACGACACCGTTTCATGTCCGTTAGACTTCAAAATCCTCCGTCGACTAGTTGACTCCGATCGTCCTTCTTTCACCATCAGTAACTTTTGCAGGTATCCAACTTTTATTCATTTATTGCGACTTCTACTTCATTTAGATACATATTTTTTTATTTTATGAGTTACCTCAGTTTTCGACTCGATATCGCGAGCCGACTAATTACAGTACAAATGCTACTTTTGGATAGCCCGAGTCGGCGCAAGTGAATCTCTGTAAAATTATATTTATTTATTTAAGGCTACAACTTAACCTTTTCCTTTCTATTAGGACGAGCTCCAGTTCATTTAGCTTTTTCTTTCTATTAGATCACTCCGATCACGAGTTCTAGTTTATATGGATATTTACATATGTGTAAACAAATTTTTTATTCCGAGTTCTAGTTCATATAGATGTTTATATTTTCGTTTTTTTTAAGTCGAAAAGTAGTTTCTATATAAGCCACAAAAACTGCGGTTATGATATATAAGTACAAAACCAAATAAGTTATAAGCTGGCTATATAAGCCAAACAAACAACCCTTGATCGCTCCGGGGACCTTCACGAGTTCGGTCCCCACGAGTTCTAGTTATATCAGGATTCTAAAAGGCGCGAGGCACGTTACGAAATAGATCTAGGCGTCGGCTCTAGGCGTGACGCGAGATGAGGCGTGATACAGCTGCCTGACGCTTTTTTTGAGACGTTTTTAAGGAATTTGATTAAAATGTTATGCAGGCCAAGTATATGCGACGAGTAATCGCAATTTGGGCATGTTATTTAGGATTTTTGAAAGAAATGAAGAAGATTACAATGATAGTTTCATGACTTTTAACTTATGTGTAAAACTTATTGTAAACGGCATAAATATGAAATATAATATAAATCTATAAATATTTTGTGCCGCTTTAAGTCACACCTTAAAAAACGTCGTGGCTTCGCCATGGCTCAAGACGTGAGGCTTTGACATGCCGCTGCGCTACACCTCACGCTATTTATAACATTGATAGAGAATTATGGATGGATATTTATATTTCTGTAAAAGAAACTTTTATTTATTTATTTTGCAGATATGCTCAACAAGGTTTACAGCTAGTCGAATCCGACTATCTCCGACGAACGGGATCTTTCGTCCGGCCGTTAAACACGGCCGGCGCGTGTTGGCGCGACTACCAAACCCTAGCCAATAGCTACATGCCTAACTTCGACGTACGGAAGAAATGTGGATTCGAAACAGACTGGATCACTGTGTCTGGTTGCATGAATATAACTAACCGTCAGGAATTCGAAAGTAGAATTGATAATAAAGCTCTAAGTAATGTTGTGAGCGCGTGTAATCAATCTCTTGATGGCGCTTCGTGTCCGTCTTGTACGGTTGCGTTGTCGAATCTTCAAGCGAATTATTTGAACGGGAAGAAAGTTGGAAATATAACGGACTGCAGCACGTTTCCGTTTATGTATGTGGCTGCTTTTGTTAACCCTAGTGGACCTATGGATCGAGATACGGCTTATTGTTTGTTTTCGTTAAATATCGAATCGAAGAAGCAGAAGAATAAGAAAAAAGTAATAGTTATTGTGATTAGTGTGATGATTGCTGTGATGGTTTTGGTTGGTTTTGTGTTTGGATTTTGGTGTTATAGGAGTAAAAGAGTCGCGAAATTTAGGAGGCGTAGAAGGAATAGGCGAAATAGGGAGCGAAAACCGGAGGTAAATAGTGAGTCTGCGTTGGATAAAATGAGTGGTAGTACTAGTTTGATTAAGTATACAATTGATGATATTAAGGAAGCTACTAGGAATTTTGCTAGGGAGAATATTATAGGTAGAGGTGGTTATGGAAATGTGTATAAAGGTGTGTTGGATGATGATTCAGAAGTTGCGTTGAAGCGGTTTAAGAATTGTTCGGCTGCGGGTGATGCTAGTTTTACTCATGAAGTGGAAGTGATTGCGAGTGTTAGGCATGTGAATCTTTTGACGTTGAGAGGCTATTGTACGGCCACCACGCCTTTTGAGGGTCACCAAAGGATTATTGTGTGTGATTTGGTTAAGAATGGGAGTTTACATGATCATTTGTTTGGGGGACAATCGAGTCGGGCTAGCCTTAGTTGGCCTATTAGGAGAAAGATTGCGTTGGGTACGGCTCGTGGGTTGGCTTATTTGCATCATGGAGCGCAACCCGCTATTATCCATAGAGATATTAAGGCGAGTAATATACTATTGGATGAAAACTTTGAGGCGAAAGTGGCGGATTTTGGGTTGGCTAAGTTTGCGCCTGAGGGTGCGACTCATTTGAGTACTAGGGTGGCGGGTACAATGGGGTATGTTGCCCCAGAGTATGCGTTGTATGGGCAGTTGACGGAAAGGAGTGATGTGTATAGTTTTGGGGTTGTACTTTTGGAGCTTTTAAGTGGTAAAAAGGCTTTACTTGAGGTTGGGGATGGTCAACCAGTTCTTTTAGCCGATTGGGCTTGGTCAATGGTGCGAAATGGCACCCCATTAGAAGTTATTGATAGTGAGATGTCGGAATGTGGTTCACCTGAGATTATGGAAAAGTATGTATTGGCTGCGGTTCTTTCTTCTCACCCACAATTATATGCTAGGCCTACAATTGATCAAGTGTTGAAGATGTTAGATACTGATTTACCGGTTCCTTCAATACCGGAAAGGCCGATACCACTTATAGCAGGAATAGAAGATATTGAGAAATCCGTGAGTGATGGTGGATCAGGTCATTTGTTTACTCCTAGAGGTTACCAAGCGTATTCGTTTGACAGGGATGGGAGATCCACCACAACATTTGAAATGGACGAGCACTCTGACGCCAAGGATGATATGGATGAGGAGGTAGAAGATGAAATGGCCCGTCTTTCAGGTAGCAGATAGCATTCGGCAGAGGTACTATTTCCTGAATTTGGTTGTATTTTTTTGCCTGGCTCGAAGAGTTCTCTCATATAGCCAAAAGTTTTGAGTTTTAGTGTTACACTTGTATATTAGCTACTATTAAATTAGGATCTCAGATGGAGCAAATGCCCATCTGATCTGGTTATTCATCCATTTACAGTATGTTTCCACATAGTTTTATCATTACTAGATTGTAAATGTAACAGAGTGAACGTGTTTCTTATTGATCATACCTGTAGTATCTAAACATTGCTGTAAAGATTTGTTCAAATCATTTGATACTTGAGATGTCCCTTTAACATCGTCTTTTATCATTTTTTTTTCTTCTTATTTCTGAGTTTCGATGAACTTTTATCAGAATGCGTAATCACAAATCAACTCAGAGGACTCACTCAACTGAATGTTGTTAATTGTTAGTTGTGAATTATGAAACATGTCTGTAATTGTTTAAAACTTTACACATCATCATGTAATTTCCCTCATTGCATAAGCGCGCAAATACTTTTCGTCAACTGAGCTATGTAATACTGGATAGAAACGATGTTGTGTTCAATGCAAATGGTCACACGTACGTGGTTTTCACACATAAAGACCCAAACACTAGTAATAATCGTAGTCTCGGTCACTTATTGTGCAACCATCTGAACTAAATATCGTTTAGATGCTATACTAAGATTAGCTTAAGTGACTAAAACATTAAAGTAAAGTAGAAAATAAACAAAAAAAAAGACATTAAGAGGTGTTAAGACACCCCCTCCACATCTAGTCCAGTAAGAGGTTTATGCCTCTTACTGCCTCTTAATGGCCAGAAAAAAACAAACGCTCTTAACAGTGTTTGGATCTTACTGCCTCTGAATGACATGAAAAAAACAAACAGTTTTAATGACTTAAATGTCTGACCGCGTCTGAATGAGTCAGATTAAGATGCTGTTAAGAGGTATTTCTGAAAAAACAAACACCACCTTAGGTTGGTAAAAAGTACTTGAAAACAAATGTAATTTTACAAAGAACTTGTTGAAAATAGAGTATATTCAAAAGTGTTTTTCTCGAGGCGGCTATCTTTGAGTCTTTGACCCAAAAGAACCATAAATGTCAGATGTGTGAATATCAGTTTTGAACGATTACAAACACATTTCATAGTTTCAACTAAC
The DNA here is from genome assembly GCA_026074375.1 of Tanacetum coccineum. Lineage (NCBI taxonomy): Eukaryota > Viridiplantae > Streptophyta > Magnoliopsida > Asterales > Asteraceae > Tanacetum > Tanacetum coccineum. The sequence goes on along the minus strand of BQNB010059869.1, from coordinate 19,072 downwards.
GACATAAATTGACAAAGTCCACAGATTTTTACTTGATTTCAAACTTAAGTAATGAAGATGTGCCTGAAAAAATATTTGATGCATATGAGTAGTATACGACTGATCCACAAGAATATATTTCTAATAGTCTAAGAAATTAGTTCATAGTTTGAATATATATGTAGCATTCTAATCGATAATCAAAATGGAAATTTAGTTTAAACATCATATGGGCATTTGCTAACATTGTAATTCTAATCTGATAAGTAATGTGCAGGCCTAAGATACAAATTAAAAGCTGTAAGATTAATGAGTGAAGAACTCGGAAAAACACAACCAATATCATGAAAGCACCTCCGTTAAATGCAATTTTCCACCTGAGAGACATGCAGTTTCATCTTCCTCTTCCCCTCCACTTCATCTTTGGCAGCATACCCCTCTTCCATCACATGTAGCGGTGGATCTCCTGTCCATCTCCAATGTATTTGCTTGATGCCCTGTACCTGATCTACTATTAGTAGCAGATTTCTTAATATTCTCAATTAGCGCTGTTAGTGGAATTGGCCTTTCAGGTATGTGAGGAACTGGAAGATCTGTATCTAACATCTTCAATACCTGATCCATTCTAGGCCTGGCATATAACTGTGGGTGAGACGATAATACCGCCACCAACACATACTTTTCCATGATCTCGGCTAGATCACATTCCGACATGTCACTATCAATAACTTCTAAAGGTGTACCATTTCTTACCAATGACCAAGCCCAATCAGCAAAAAGAGGCGGTTGTCCATCATCAATACATAAATACATCAGTTATTATATATATAATCATTACAATTGAAAAAGTTACTGTAGATTTTAAGCACTGTAGCAAGCTACAGTGCTTGGGCCGGCCCATTTTTTTTTTTTACATTGCTACAGTGCTGGGCCGGCCCAAATTTTTTTTTTTTTTTAAATTGTTGGCACAAAATAGGGGAAAAAAAATGTTACAAAAGTACCGACGCATTCAGATAAAAAAATACCCGCGGTAACATTTCCGAATTGACTTAAACACTGTCATTTTACACGATGAGACCAAAAAAATAAATTCGCAAAAAAAAATAAAAAATAATAAAATAATAAAAAAATAAAATTTTAACTCAAAAATTAACCCGCACTATTAAACATGAGACCGAAAAAATAAACCCGCACAAAATACAATTCTCATTTAAAGCCCATGTTCCCATAAAATTATATTAAAAAAAATCCCGTATAGCTAAAAAAAGAAATCTTTAAACATAAGCCCCACACATAAGCCCATATAAAAAAAACAAACTATTAAACATGAGGCCGAAAAAATAAAACCGCACAAAATACAATTCTCATTTAAAGCCCATGTTCCCATAAAATTATATTAAAAAAAATCCCGTATAGCTAAAAAAAGAAATCTTTAAACATAAGCCCCACACATAAGCCCATATAAAAAAAAACAAACTATTAAACATGAGGCCGAAAAAATAAAACCACACAAAATAAAAAAAATAAAAAATAATAATGCCTCGCAACTAAGCGAAAAAAATTAACGACCCGCAGCAACGCGCGGGTAATCACGCTTGTTATATTTTTATTTCACAATCACATCTTAAATTTATCCAGTCATCAAAAGCATGAAACATCAATATGTCGCTAACAAATGCAACCCAATAGCATTACGCTACAGGCACCCGAAACAAGATATATCAGAACAACCAATTTGATACCAAGATAGAACAAGCAAACGTATAGTCGTTTACCTCTTAAACAGCCAAAGACGCGTGTCTTAGTTATTTCAGAACATGATCCCATTATATGCCAGAGGGTCAGTCATCTAGCAACAAACACAAATTAGCCGTCCCCTCTTTACACTTCCACTCTTTATCTTCGGGAACACTTTTTCACAACTCGGTGAAATCCGATACCTTAAACCGACTTAATATAAAATCAAAACCAATAAAGGCTGGGGGTACTTGAAAAGAAAAACATTGATCTTGTGTAGATCAATTCTCGGAAACTTCCAAGCTAGCAGATGTCTCGTTGTCGTTTGCAAAGGGAAACTTACTTCCAGCCTTCATTTTCTTCACATCTCGTGTTGAGCAAATCATGTTCCGTCTCACCATGTTACAGAACTCACTGCAATCACAACCATATAATAACTTTGTAAAGGTTTGTAAACAAAAAAAGAAAGAAATGCATTCTTTCATTTGAAACTGTGCTTAATCTTTTTGCAATAAAAAAACTTACGGTCATGGATCATCTCCCACGAGCATCATGTCGCCTTCGTCATCGGTAAAAATGATTTCCCATTCCTTACGAGGGCAAACCTTTCCTATCTTCTGAAGAACATCTTTTTTGTCTCTGATGGTTTCTTACAAGAAACCTTGTACCAACATCAAGATAGTCATCCAAATTATACCCACACGAGTCCATTTTTTCCATCAGATCAAAAGCATCATCTATATACCGAGATCGTAGAAGTGAGTTAAGCAAATTATTGCAAATTCTTGGTTTCAAAATGAAACCTTTCTGAAGAGCGTAAAGAAAAACTTCAACAGCAAAACTTAGCTTTCCTTGTCTATAAAGAGTACTAATTAACATCACACAACTCGCTGGTGTCAAATTAATATTATATTCCTTGAGAACTGAAAGTTAAATCAATGCCTCGGTTGTCTTCCTCCCCTGACAAAATCCAATAAGCCAGATCGTATAAGGAGCCGAATCCAAATCTTGCAGCTTTATATCCATATCAAGTAATAACCTCACTCCCCTCTCAACTTCATCTTTTCGCAAACACTCTTCGACCAATGTTATAATTCTTTCATCACGTTTTGGGAGGCTTTTCAAATACCTCAACCATAGGTTAAAAGCAGCAAACGTGTCTTCCTTCTACAAGACCATTTCATGAGCGTTTTATAAACTGCTGGAGTCGGTTTACATCGATCACTACCATTTCTTCTAAAAGCATAAATGCGTCATCTTCTCTACCGGCTATTTGAAGCCCGTTAATAAGTGTTCCATACATAACCGAATCAGGTGAAATTCCTATTAACTGAAGCTCCTTAAAGAGATTAAAAGCACCATCCAAAATGCAAAATCCAGGCTTTACACAAACCATTAATCAAGATGTTATAAGTTTTGATTGTTGGCATGATCTGTTAGAATATGAACAAATATAAATTATATATGTTTGGAATTTATTCGAGCCTAAGGGGATGCACACATTAATATGTAAATAACATTTTAATATATTAATGTAATATATTAATTAGTGTTTAACAAACGATCGTTAAAAGTTTAACAAGAATAAATATTAGTTGTTAATACTTAAAGGACTAATATACAAAACCGAGAAAAAGGAAACTTTGGTTTTTCCCACTATTTCCTTTTAGTCGGTCGAACCACCTCCTCATGAGGAGGTGGGGGACTTTGCTTGCAAGCCAAGTTGAGAGGAGTATATAAGGAGGTTTTAGGGTCATTGAGAGCTCATAACTTCAATCCCTAAAATCCCTAATCTCTCTTGCTCTTTCTCCTAGTCGACCAAACCAAAACCTTTTAAGGTTTTCGGTTTTTTTCTTTTCCCTTCATGTTCGATCGGAAGCAAACCCACAAAGGGTTTCGTTTGGTTGTGATTCGACCCTCAAGAACACGAAGGGTTACTTGGTGTATTTGATAGTCAATCTACGGTGATCGTTTGGTTAAACACTACTAGTATTAGCATACACGTTGTTTGCTAAGAACGTATTGTGTGTGTAAACTTAGAGGGATTATTCTTTTGATCCTTGGTGGTTTTGCGTGGTGTTATACACACGCATATATTAAAGACGGTGTAACGTTTATTTCTAAAAGCAGTGTAACGTTTCTTGCTAAAATGTACACATCTTCAATCCCTTGTTAATTATAAGTTCTATACGTGTTTGATCTTTCCGTTGCGTACTCGTGATATGTTTAATTGGTTAAATAGATGTAAAATCCCAACAGTGGCATCAAGAGCCATCGTATATGAATTTGTAATTACAAGAATAAAATTGGACAAAATTAGGGTTCTTGATTGATTTTTTAAGCCCTTTGAGCGTTTTATGCATCAAGATTCAATTTTTATTGGTTACAAAATTAATTAGACGAATTATAGGTTGTATGCAATTTTATAAATAAAACTTGATGTGTTTAATTGTAAATTGATCGGTTTTATGTTTAAATTAATTGTTAATTCGGCATCCATGATAAATACATGCAATTTATCATGGAGAGATATGTGATGTTAATCTTCTTAATTGTTAATGAATTTTTATGCAACTATGAAGATCAAGAATTAAAACATAGACATTAAATATATGTGGTTTCGATCCACGACTTTAAAAGCTAGGGAATACCTTGCCAATGTCTTAATGGGGCCTAAAAGTTAATTTATGTGCTATGTGATATGTATTTGTATAAGGCTTACGCAATCGATTACATCAATGAATATGGCCGGAGTTTATAGGATGAAGGAGCCTTATGGATACATACATGTTTTAATTATTAGATAATTAGGATCATTATGAATATTTGCATGACTTAATTGTTAAGTGTTGTTATTTAAATAATTGTTATGTGAGTTAGTTTTATGTTTATATTGTTTTTTATTTTAAGTATTGGACTTGTGAGAAAATAAAAAAGGGTTTTCGAAAATAAATATAAACATGACTAATTATTATGAAATCAGATTTATTATGGACTATTTATAGTTCATAATGTGTTTTCCAAATTAAAGTTTTATTTTGAATGGTTAAAACTGGACGTTATGGACTCATGGGAAGTACGACTCATTCACTAGAACAAACTATAAGAGAAGTTTAAGGAGGATTTTTCTAAAGATTTCATGTTTTTAATACGCTTCGCGCTGACCTGATTCTCCGCTTCGTGAACCATGGCATGTCACTACAGTGTCATTATTAAAGTTTTTTTTTAAAAATTAGTGCTACAAAGTTGTTTTGCATGCTTCTTTGTACACGTTTTTCACCATTTTTAATCTTTTCCGCGATTAAACATAATTCTTTATATTTGGAAACACGCTGAATCGTAAAATTTTAAAAAGGTAACACTATATATACATTAGATGTATAGAAAATATGTGATACCATAATAAATAACTTAATTGAGTAAAGTTTTTATTAAAATCTATGATACGAAAATGTATGCATACTTCTTCGTACATATTTGTCACGACAAATAAATACCCTTTTTAAATAAGTTATTACCATCCAATTCGTAAAAACACTTGTAGATGCTTTTTACTATGCGCGAGACGTATGTAGATCGTAATCCCAAGGTGATTGTACACTTTTTCGTGAGACGTTAGTGTTACATAATCACGGTTTTTGATTGGACGACTTAATCGGTTTAT
>BQNB010059869.1:0-11428 GCA_026074375.1 Tanacetum coccineum | reverse complement strand
TGTAAGAGTCTATAATGATGGATGTTTTATCATTATCATATATTGGTTTTTATATGCATTCATATGTGTATATTTCTTTTGAATCCAATTAAAGGTTTTCATGGTTATTAAGTTATACGTAGATGATTTTATAAAGCGCTACAAGTAAATGGCCTCGTTTCATAAATGTGAAATAAGTATGGTTTTTATCGTTACACGCTCTAAAATATCCTTTTAGACACAAGGGAAAATAATGGTGATATTCGCGTGCTAATTAAACTTTTCATGACAAGGAGTAATGCATGACGATCATAGAACGACTTATCGTTGAAATTAACGGTAAATTTGCAAACTTGCAGTACATAACTTTTACTTAACAAAAAGAGAGATCAAATTTTCTTATGGGGTGCTACATTACTATTATTAATCTACTGCCCCAAGATCAAATGATCCTTGGGGCTAAACTAACTAATACATAAACTAACTAACTATTAGACTCTCATCAGAGAGATCTAACTATGATGGATATCTTCTACCAGACGCCCTACATCTCTTTATATACTAGAGATGCTAGGGTTTACAAGAAAACCTAGCTTACATAGGAAGCTAACTTAATATTTCACATTAAGTCCTTGTTGTTTCATCTTTCTTTATTTCTGCATATCTAGTTTTGTAATCATCAAATCTCAGACCTCAACAATATTCCCCTATTTGATATTACAAAACAATCTCCATGTATGAAACAATCTTCAATGCTTCCCCTTGACTTAAGATCTTCTTGAACATGTCACCACACATAATAAGCTCCAAATCATATCTCTGTAGTCTTCTTCCCCTCTTTGTAATCATCTAATAGGGGTCTTCTGTAGATATGCAACTTGTAAACACTTCCCCTAAAACCCATATGTTTACCATCTCTTGAATCTCGAACTCTGTAGGCTCTATGTAGTGATTACTGATGAAGAAAACTGAGTATAACTAATTTGATGAAGAAGTTGAATCTCCCAAACTTGTGTCTTATGTCTTGCACTATCCACGTGACGTCGAACTTATAAATAAATCTGTGAAATATAAGTAGACTGCAACCTCTTGACAAAAACCTCATCTTCTATGAGACACATACTAAGTAATAGCAAATGTAAGCATTGAGCACCATTGTAAATCCCTATTACTAGTTAGAGTAACCGATCTATTCCGAACACATAGTATTTGGGGCTGTGTTGATTAATAATAGTAAAACCTTGTCGTGACTTTAACAAGAGAAATCATAAACCTTATATTCTGTTTTCTGTATTAGGGTTTGGTGACAAACCCTAGCTTATTCGAATTCACCATATAATTGAAAAACAGAAGATAAAGCCCGAACATAACCTTGTGATCCTAGTTATCACGAGCCACCAAGGCTCTGATACCACATGTTGATAAGATCATTTTAAGCTCAAAGATTGTTTAGATCTTTTTATCTAGGAATAATAATAACAAAGATAAATAACTTGAATAGCGGTAATTATAAAGAACAGTAATGTTGATAAATAAGGTTTTACTACTAAACATTCAGGCCTCCATTAATTTGATCAGAATAAATGGTTACAAACTGTAACGAGGATCCACAATCCTTGAGGCTACACTAACTATCTAATAAACTAACTAATAAGCTAACTAATAATACACACGCTTTCTTTTGTGTGTCTAGACTCTCATTGGAGAGATCTAACTATGATGGATATATAAAACAGACGCATCTAATACCCTTTATATAGAGGGTTTACAAGAAAACCTAGCTTACATAAGAAGCTAACTTAATATTTCACATTAAGTCCTTGTTGTTTCATCTTTCTTCAATTTTGCATATTTAGTTTTGTAATCATCAAATCTCAGATCCCAACAATCTTCCCCTATTTGATATTACAAAACAATCTTCATGTATGAAACAATCTTCAATGCTTCCCCTTGACTTAAGATCTTCTTGAACATGCCACCACACATAATAAGCTGCAAACCATATCTCTTGTAGTCTTCTTCCCCTTTTTGTAATCATCTAATAGGGGTCTTCTTGTAGATATGCAACTTGTAAACACTTCCCCTCAAGTGGTGCATGTAGATGGTTAAACATTTAATCAATAAGCTTCCCCTGAAACCAATATGTTTACCATCTCTTGAATCTCGAACTCTGTAGGCTCTATGTAGTGATCACTGATGAAGAAAACTGAGTATAACGAATTTGATGAAGAAGTAGAATCTCCCAAACTTGTGTCTTATGTCTTGCACTATCCACGTGACGTCGAACTTATAAATAAATCTGTGAAATATAAGTAGACCGCAACCTCTTGACAAAAACCTCATCTTCTATGAGACACATACTAAGTGATAGCAAATGTGAGCATTGAGCACCATAAGAAAAATCACACACCTTTGCTAGATTTTGACAAGTCTTCGTCACACCATTGTAAGCACGAACAAGTTATCTTTAAAGTCAATGTCCTGCTATAAACACGACTTTAAGATATGATAAGAACACGCATCTGTGAAACTCAACTACAACATCAAATAAGTGATAATCAATTCTACTAGTAATGCGGATCAAAAGCCTCAGGAAAATAAAAAAGACTGATGGATCTTGCCCAAACACCAAGTATGAACAAGAAGAAATAAGTTAGAAGCCCAAATAGGAAAGTGATAAGTGAATGTGTTGTTTAAATCTGTTTGTTTGTGATGTTGATGTTAAGCATTCACTGTCTAATGCGAATTCTGAAATTTCTTTGCTATTGTAATTGAGTTCCTTTTATAGACCAAGGATAAACCCTAACAGGCTTACAAAACGCGTAAAAGATAATACATATCTTTTCTTATAATTTCTCATATATATCTCTGAAACGGTACTAACTATTTTCTACTAACGGTACTAACTATCTGAGCAGTACTTAACACTTTGTACTGTTAGTACTAACTATAACTATCAGTACTAAGTATTATCACTAATGGTACTAAGTCAGGAATGTATAATTCCCAACACAAACCACTTCCCACTCAGATAAAATACAAAAACCAGAGATAAAAGTCTATAGCAGGAAACCCAAAAATGGTAAAAACATAGGTTCGAGTAAAATAGCTAAGATTGTAGAATCTAAGAATGCTAACCACTCGGAACCCAATCAAATTTGGGGATCCACTGCAATAGATATTCCATCATCTTCTTCTCTTGTCATGACAGGTGTCCAGATTGTACTCTGGTATCTGGACTCTGGCTGTTTGAAACACATGACAGGGAATCGCTCTCAGCTCATGAACTTTGTCAGTAAATTTCTGGGTACTGTTAGATTCAGGAACGACCATATTGCAAGGATTATGGGGTATGGTGACTATCAGCTAGGAAACGTTATTATCTCAAGGGTATACTACGTTGAGGGACTTAGACATAGCTTATTTTCTGTTGGCCAATTTTGTGATGCGGATCTTGAAGTTGCATTTTGGAAAAACACTTGCTTTATTCGCAATTTAGAAGGTGTTGATCTACTTTCAGGGTCCCGAGACACAAATTTGTACACAATTTCTCTTGATGGCATGCTTAAATCATCTCTGATCTGTCTTCTATCTAAAGCGTCAAAGACTAAGAGCTGGTTATGGCACCGTCGATTATCTCATCTTAACTTTGGTACTTTGAACAAGCTAGCTAAAGATGGTCTTGCACGAGGAATTCCTAGGCTTAAATTTCAGAAATATCATTTGTGTTCAGCATGTGCATTAGGGAAAAGCAAAAAATCTTCTCATCAACCCAAAGCTGAAGACACTAACCAAGAGAAACTATATCTTTTGCATATAGATTTGTGTGGCCCAATACGTGTGGCTAGTATTAACGAGAAAATGTATATCTTAGTGATAGTCGACGATTACTCAAGATTTACATGGGTCAGATTTTTGATGACAAAAGATGAAGCTCTTGCGGCCATCATCAAATGTATTAAAAACATTCAAGTTCGTTTGAAAGCCACAGTCCGGAATGTTCGAACATATAATGGAACCGAATTTGTCAATCAGACACTTCGTGAATGGTATGAAAATGTTGGCATCACGCATCAAACTTCTATAGTTCGCACTCCTCAGCAGAACGGTGTTGTCGAAAGGCGAAATCGAACTCTTGTAGAAGCTGCTCGAACTATGCTGATATTTTCTAAAGCTCCATTATTTCTCTGGGCCGAAGCTATCAATACTGCTTGTTACACCCAAAACCATTCTTTGATACGCCTCTGATACAACAAAACTCCATACGACCTTATGCAAGACAAGAAACCGGACTTATCATTCTTTCATGTCTTTGGTTCACTTTGCTATCCTACCAATGACAATGAGGATCTGGGTAAATTTGATGCAAAAGTAGACATTGGGATTTTCGTTGGTTACGCGCCTACAAAGAAAGCGTTCAGAATCTACAACAGAAGGACCCGGATAATTACTGAAATAATTCATGTAACATTCGATGAGCTAACAATATTGGCTTCTGAATAATTCAGTTCAGGACTCGAGCTTCAAGGAATGACTCCTGCTACATCCAGTATAGGACTCGGTTCAAATCTTGTTTCTCAACAACCTTGCTTGCCACCAATAATAGATGATTGGGATCGGTTATTTCAACCAATGTTTAATGAATACTTTAACCCTCGAACAATTGTTGTTTCTCCAGTTCCAGAAGCTGCTGCTCCAAGAGCTAAAGTATTAGCTGATTCTCCTGTATCAACTTCCATTGATCAGGATGCTCCATCAACAAGTATTCCCTCGTCACAAGAACATGAACACTCTCTAATCATTTCTCAAGGTTTTAAAGAATCACCAAAAACACCAACATTTCATGATGATCTACTTAATGAATCTCCTCAGGAAGACTCAACTTCTCAAGGATCATCATCTAATATGAGACAACTCCACACTCCATTCGAACACCTTGGTAGATGGACTAAAGATCATCCTATAGCAAACGTGATCGGTGATCCTTCTCGCTCTGTATCTACAAGGAAGCAACTCAAAACTGATGCCATGTGGTGTTATTTTGATGCCTTCCTTACTTTAGTAGAACCCAAGAACTTTAAACAAGCAATGACCGAACCATCATGGATCGATGCAATGCAAGAAGAAACTCATAAATTTAAAAGACCTGAAGTTTGGGAATTGGTGCCGTGTCCAAATAATGTGTTCTTGATCAAACTCAAATGGATTTATAAGCTCAAAACAAATGAATCTGGTGGGGTACTAAAGAATAAGGCTCGACTAGTTGCTCAAATATTCAAACAAGAAGAGGGTATCGATTTTGAGGAATCATTTGCACCGATTGCTAGAATAGAGACCATTCGTATCTTCATAGCAAATGTCGCTCACAAGAATATGACAATCTACCAAATGGACGTTAAAACGACTTTCTTGAATGGCGAGCTCAAAGAAGAGGTCTATGTTTCTCAACCAGAAGGATTGGTTGATCAGGACAACCAATCGCATGAGTACAAGCTCAAAAAGGCTCTTTACGGTCTAAAATAAGCACCACGTGCATGGTATGGTATGCTGTTAAGCTTCCTCATCTCTCACCAATTCTCCAAAGGTGCAGTTGATCCAACACTCTTTACACGGCATGCTGGAAACAACATATTACTGGTACAAATTTATGTTGACGATATAATATTTGCATCAACTAATACTGCCATGTGTGATGAGTTTGCTAATCAGATGACCAATAAGTTCAAGATGTCGATGATGGGCCAAATGTCATTCTTTTTAGGATTACAAATATCTCAAAGTCCTAGAGGCATCTTTATAAACCAATCTATATATGCTTCTGAAATTGTTAAAAAATATGGTTTGCATTCTACTAATTCTGTCGACACACCCATGATTGAAAATAAGAAACTGGATGAAGATCTACAGGGTAAACCAGTTGATGCTACACTTTACAGTGGCATGATTGGATTCTTAATGTATCTTATAACCAGTAGACCTGACCTTAACTATGTTGTCTGCTTATGTGCCCGATATCAGGCTAAGCCTACCGAAAATCACTTACAAGCGGTGAAACAGATCTTTTAATACCTTAACGGAACCATCAACATGGGACTATGGTACTCGAAGGATACCGATATGTCACTCACAGCTTATGCAGATGCCAATCACGCAGGGTGTCAGGACACTAGACGTAGTACATCGGGAAGCACTCAGTTCTTAGATGATAAACTTGTTAGATGGTCATCAAAGAAACAAAAAAGCACTGCAATCTCGAGTACAAAGGCTGAATATATTGCCTTGTTTGGATGTTGCTCACAAATCCTATAGATGCGTTCACAACTAACAAACTATGGTTTTAAATTCAATAAGATTCCTCTGTACTGCGACAACAAGAGTGCTTTATGCTGTAACAAAGTTCAACATTCAAGAGCTAAGCACATCGATATTCGCTACTATTTCATAAAGGAGCAAGTGGAGAATGGAATCGTGGAGCTATACTTTGTCAGGACTGAATACCAACTGGCTGACATCTTTACTAAACCGTTGCCTCGAGAGAGATTTAACTTCTTTATCGATAAGCTTGGTATGAGAAGCATGTCTCCAGAAACGTTAAAATGTCTGGCAGAGGAAACGGACGAGTGATGGTGGTAACTCATATCCTGTATATATGTACATATGAAAACATAAAAATCCAAAAAGATTTTCCTTTTATAAAATTTTACAAAAACAAAAGAAAATATTAAAAAATCAGAAAAATATAAAAATATGTATCTCTGGCATGTCTTCTGAAAATCGATAACATTTACGGCCTTAGAAATGTCATTCAATAATGATACGAGGCTGTAAATGAAGTTCGAGCAGAAGTTTCAAAAGCTTTCAAAACATGCCAAAATGGCTTGCTATTATTTCCGATAGCAACCCGATCATCATCTTAAAGGCAAGTATTCCGTCAAAAAGGAGACTTGTCCTCTCAACCTGAATTTATTCTCGGGCATGGTCTACTTAATGACCATGCAACGGCTTGTGATTACTTTGCATCACAACCCGTGCTTCTTTTATTCCATAAGTGTACGTGTCAGTGCGCTTATGTGTCAAAATAAAATAAATCTTATTTTTCTTGGGTGTTGATTTTTTAAAATATAAAATAATAATCATCTTTTAGATTCATCAGATCATTTTCTTTTCTAAGAAAATTTTGAACCATCAAATAACGACTACAACTCTTTCAATAGAAAACAAGTCATTATTTGATGGGGGGAGAAACTGTCAAAATCATCTTCTTCATAATTAATCATGTGAAAATCAGAAAGGTTTTAATCACATCAGGTGAATAATTAAAGGGGAGTTGATAAATTTCAACTCAATCGGGCTTTATGTGTTATATGTTTAATCTTATTGGGGTATTAATGCAAAATGTGAATCTTTTTTCTTGATAAATAAACCTTAGGGACTAGTTTTGCAATTTGGGAAACTTGTTTTGCCTTAGGAAAAGTTTTATACAAAATTAGAATCATCATTAAACCTTAGGGGGCATTTTTGCCAAAACCCAAAATGAGTTAAAAATAAAAATACCCCCTTCCCTCCTTCGTCCCGTCTCTCTCTCACTCGAACAACACATAAACCCTCAAAACCCTCCATTATTAGTTTTCGAACCTTCAAGATCTTGCTCAATCTTCGTTTCAAACTTAAGGTACACGTGTGCTAACATCTTAACCTCAGTATGCTTGACCTAATCATGAGAATTCACTCGAAACCCTAAAATTCGATCTAATTTTCTTCTCCTTTCAAAGTAAATGAAAAGTTAAACTGATTGAGGGGTTTTGATCCATTTAGGGTCTAGATGTTGTACCTTTATCAGTTTTTAATAGGGTTAACTTAATCTTATGTTTCTAATGATTCATGATGTCAAAATTTTTGAAAATGAGGTAGAACTTGTAAAATGTTCATGGGTTTGGGTTTAGAAGTGTTATATTAAATGGTTGAGTGCATTTGAGTGTTTATATAACTTGTTTGTATGACAAATCTTGAACCTTATGAGTTTTCGAGTTCTTTTGGCTCAAACTTGTCATAATTAAAGATTTTGATGGTTAACTCATGGTGTGAAATTGAAATAATGATATATTGATGGTATAGGGTCATGTTTGAATGGATTTTGATGCATTAAAAGGTGTAAAATGATTGTGTAAAAACTTTCATAGGCGATCTATACATATGGATTTTAAAACAGGCGATCAATACATAAAATAGGTATACAAACGATCAATACATAAGATAATTATGCAGGCGATCAATACACTTGATATATACACAGGCGATCTATACATGCGAATTTTAACAGGCGATCTATACATATAAAAATTAAAAGGCGATCTATACATATGGTTAACACAGGCGATCTATACCTAGGTACTTTTCACAGGCAATCTATACACCATCTTAAGGCAAACTATACTTGATTTTTTCTAATTGAATTACTCTAGTAATCTTGGTAATTCAACCTTATAACCTAATCTAAGTATAGTTATTCCTTATCTTGTCTTATAGTGATTAAGTTAGGTATAATTTTCCTTAGATATCTTAAGTGTTTGCCTTGATTTCATTAGTTTGCCTATAGTCTATGTGGTATATGACTGTGTGTATCCTAGTTGCATGTGTATTAGTTCTTTGCATTATGTGCCTTTGTATCAATTTGTTGCCTTGTATTTATTTTCCTATCCCTTGTCTTGCATCAATAATCTTAAATCATGATCTAGATTGTCTATCAGTGTTATATATTTTTGCTTGTATACGAACTGTTGAGACAATTCTTAGCAGAATCATGACTTTTATCACTGCTCAACAAACCAAGCTCGATCTTGAGCTGGTTCCCAAAGAGAATCGACTTGACATTGGAAAATGCAATGGAAGAATCCCTCGTGGATTAAAACCAAAAGAAGAAACATTTTAAGTTGTTCTGGATGCTCTTGCACTTACTCCCTGCTATCCTGCATTTATCATCACTGCTGATGTCCCTGAAGTATACATGCACCAATTTTGGAACTGCGTTTACAAGCATGACAACTTCTACAGATTTAAGATTGACAAGAAGAAAAGATTCAAACTTACTTTGGAAGTCTTCAGAGATATCCTTCAGATTTGCCCAAGAGTACAGGGTCGAGACTTTGATGCTCTCCCTTCTGAAAAAGACACTTTATCTTTCTTAAGATATCTCGGTCATACTGGTGTTATCAATTCACTCAATGATGTTGTTATCGATCAGATGCATCAACCTTGGAGAAATTTTGCTGCTATTATCAACAGAAGCCTATCTAGAAAGACTAGTGGTTTTGACAAACTTTGTCTTTCCCGAGCACATATCCTTTGGGGCATGTACCATGAGAAGTATGTAGACTATGTGGAACTACTCTGGGAAGACTTTACTTATCAGATTGACAACAAAGTCTACAAAAAGCAGGAAAATATGTACTACCCTCGATTCACAAAAGTTATCATTCACCACTTTCTTATTCAAGACAAGACACTTTCATAGAGAAACAAGACTGGGATGCACACCTCAAAGGATGACTACTTGATTAACACCTTAAGATTTGTTTCAAGAAAAGAAGCATCTCAGATCTATGGAGCTGTTATACCTGAATGTTTGACCAGTCCTGAGATGAAGGAATCTAAGGGTTACAAGACTTATCTTGGCCATGCTACATGTGTTGTACCTCCCAAGATTGCTAGAAAATTCAAGAAAGCCTCTCCAACTAAGAAGGACAGTGATCTAGTTCTTGTAGATGAAGAACCTATCACAAAAGGCAAATGAGTTAAGAGATCAGTCAAGAAGTCTTCAACTAAGCCAGCAACAGGTATCGTCATCAGAGAGCCTCTGGTGGAAACAAAGTCTAAAGGAAAGGAAAAGGAAAAGGTGGATGTTGCTCGTGGTAAAGAAATTGAGTTGCTATCTGAAGTAGCTTTGACTGAAAAGGCTCAGCTGAAAGAAGTGAGAAAGAAGAGTTTAAGAGACTTTCACAAGACACATCCTAGTGGTTCTGGTACAGGTGCCGAAAAACCTCCAAGTGTTGAAAATATCACTCCTACCGTCACAAGTGAAGGAACTAGTGATAAACCAGGGGTTCCCGATGTGACAGAAGATAACTCTACTGAGAGTGAATCTGAGTCTTGGGGTAGTGATGAAGACGACAACAATAATAAGCAAGAGTCAAGTAATGAAGGCAGTGAACAGGAGAATGAAAGTGAAGAACAAGAATCTGATTTAGAGCAAGATGAATAATCTGATGATGATAATCAAGAAGAGGAGGAAGTTGATCAAGAAAATGAATCTAAAGATGATGAGATTAAAAGTGATGAAGATAAGGGAATGGATGATACTACCGACCAATTTGATGATGATGATGTACACGCAAGATTAGAAGAGCCCACTCAGACTGGTAAAGAGTTTGTTTAAGGTGAAGGTGCTGATGTTGAAATAAATGAAGCTCAACAAGGGAATGAAAATTTAAAGACTACTCAAGAACAAGTTGTTGACGATGCTCATGTGACAATTACTACTACGAAGAAGACTGAAGTTCCTGTTACTAGTTATTCTCGGTCATCCGACTTGGCATCTAAATTCCTAAATTTTTTCAGACATTCCTCATTGTTAGCCTTAAAATATTGAGTCGAACATGAAGTTCGTCCATTATGTATTTAAGTCTCGGTCAATCAATTAGTTAACGTTGTAATAGGAAAGTATTGGGAATCGGGCTTGATAGTTAATCTAATATTGTATATGTTTCGGGTTTAATCCTAAGCAAAACCCGAGCTCGAGTCCTAGTTAAATATCCCGCACGTTACTTTAATGTGTCGGGGTATATAAGTAACTTTTCCTCTTTGGAAAAGTTAGTTGTTCAAATAATAAATCTTTTCCTTTTCCTATTTTCTCTCATCTCTCTCTCTATTCTTTCTCTCTCTACAAAACAACTCATCTCTTCTTCTCTTTTCTAGTTCGATTCGTGATTGTTATATATGTTATGAAGTGTTAACGGGATCCTACAATTGGCATCAAGAGCTACATGTGGATTCGTGGTTGATATTTGTGGTAAAACAAGCTCAAATTCGTCCTTAATTTAGCTTAGAACAACCCACAGCTCAAAAAAAAATTTGGGCTTATTTGTTGGTTAATCTTGCTCTCTACTTGTTCTACACATCAAAAGGTGAGAGTGCTTCAAATTTCGTAGGTTATACAAGCTCCAAGTAGCTTAATATTCGAAATTTTCCAATCACAAGAAGCACCTCTCAACCTTCATATTAGAAGATTTACAAAGAAACAAGTGTTAGTGTGTGTTTAATCTTGTTATACCCACTTAGTAACACATGGTTTAGCTTAGATTCGTCCTAGTGTTTTTGGTGGAGAGTTGCTTATTTAATTATATTTCTTGCCGGCGAGTTGACAAAGTAGGGGACAAGATCCACGATTTAAGGA
>BQNB010059868.1:0-37150 GCA_026074375.1 Tanacetum coccineum | reverse complement strand
GGACACAGTGAGCGAACAATTCAGATGTTGGAGGATATGTTAAGGGCATGTGTGATAGACATTGGTGGCAGTTGGGATGTCCACCTACCATTAGTTAAATTCTCTTATAATAACAGTTATCACACTAGTATTCGGTGTGCTCTGTTCGAAGCACTATATGGAAGAAAATGTAGGTCACCCATGTTATGGGCTGAAATTGGGGAAGGTAGTTTGATTGGACCCGAATTGGTGCATGAAATGACTGATAAAGTAGTGGTTATAAAAGAGAAGCTCAAAGCAGTGAGAGATCGTCAAAAGAACTATGCTGACAACAGGCGTAAACTATTGGAATTTGAGGTTGGAGATCGTGTGATGCTAAAGGTGTCGCCTTGGAAGGGCGTGGTTCGTTTTGGGAAGAAGGGTAAGTTAGCCCCGAGATATGTAAAGCCATTTGAGATTCTTGAAAGGATCAGTTCTGTGGCATATCGGTTAAGGTTGCCCGAGGAATTGAGTGGTGTACATCACATGTTTCACATGTCAAACCTAAAGAAGTGTTTGGTAGATGCTAGCCTGCATGTGCCATTGAATGAAATTAAGGTTGATAAAACTCTTCGTTTTGTTGAGGAACCTGTAGAGATTATGGACCGTGAAATTAAGAGTTTAAAATGCAGCAAAATATCGCTTGTGAAGGTTCGTTGGAATTCAAAGCGTGACCCCGAGTTCACTTGGGAGCACGAAGATTATATGAAGTTTAAATATCCTCAGTTGTTTGTTGATCGTGCTAATGAGTCAGCTAGTTAATCTCGGGACGAGATTTCCTAAAGGAGGGGATATTGTGACAACCGTGATTTGATCAGGTTAGTTTATATCTTTAGATATGACTAAGAGTTCATTTTATGTGTTTAGGTGTGGTGCTATGTGATTTTATGTATGCTAAGTGGGTTAAGTAATGTGCGTAATATCATTTGGAGGTGTGTGGGCATCTCATTTTGTGTATTTGTGTTTGGTGATGAGTATTCCATTTGTTCACGTTTAGTGATAATGGAAAGGAATGGCATATTGCATACAATGCTACGTCAATAGTTGGAGGATATAGTGATAAGCGTTTATGTGTAATGTGGCATTTTAGAAATGAAAGAAGTAAGTGAAATATAGAAGTTTGTAGCAAACTTTCTAAAAATAGAAAGTGGTTTGGTGAAATGAAAGTTATTTTTAGAAAGATTAGTAAGTAGCGTTTAAGTAAAAAGGTTTAATCAAATTAGCTTAGGTTTTTATAAAAACTTTAAAGAAATTGAAGTTTAAATTAGTTTAATTAATAAATTATAAAAAATATAAATATAATATAATTAAAAAGGGTGCGTCCGATTTAAGGTTTAAAAAGGAAAAAAAATTTTTTTTAGGTTATTGGTTGGGATAGGACTAGAAGGATAGATCTAAATCAAACTTAGGCCCATCCCTTTTCCTCTCTTCTTTTTTCCGTACAAGTGAGTCCCCAAAACCCTAAGGAAGACAAAATTTTTGATCAAGAAATCTAGGTGTTAGATCGTGTTAATTCAAGAAAGATTGTTAGGTATGTTCTTCTTCATTTTTTATTCTTTTAATTCATGTAACATCGTTTATGATGGATCTAAGGTTTGCATAAAATACAGAATATTAATGATAATTAATGATGCTAGAATGATTAGGGCATGATTAGGGTCATGATCATTCAATTGGTTAGGTTAGATTTACGCTAAAACTTGATTTAAGGTAAGCAGAATTTAGGGTTGTGTTCACGAGTGAATATCTCGTTGATGGTAATAGGTTTTTTAGTGTTTCTGGAGTCTAAACAGTAGCTCATTGAATGTACTTTCCATAAAATCCAGCCTCGAAAATTTTGAAGGTCGGGAAGTCATTCAAATGTTGGTTATAATAAAAGTTATCAAAACAGTAAATACGGGTGAGATTTAGGTCATGTTTGTGAGGGTAAAACCCTAACTTAAAATTCGAATTGAGCTTAGCCCTTATATAGTAGTTAAGTTCCATATATATATAGAGAAACCCCAAAAGGATACCTTCTAATTTTATGTCTAAGTATGGTTAATAAGTCCAAACTTTTTAGTGTTCAATCATATCCGAATTGGGACCGTTTTGAAGTTTCATTTTCTTAGGAGTACTTGTGCACGTAAATGGCTTTTGAAAATCCAAAGGTAGTTAATATACTCATAAATAAGCATGGGTGATTTTTGGTATAAATTATAAGGGTCATTAAGTAAGGGTTTAGGGTACGTAAAGTCATGATAGAGATAGAGTCATAATAAAAATCTACAATTCTGAGTTAATTATATAGTAACTAGTGGAAGGAGTTATTAAAAGATGGTTAGTTTGGGCCATGGTGTCGGGGTGACCCATGATGGTTAATTAAAACCCTTATACATCTATCATATGAGTGTTTAATGGAAATGAGCTTTTAGCTTGGCTCGCGTGTGTGGTATTGTAACCATTTAGGTTTGTATTGGGTGCTTGTTGTGGATATTGTTTGGAAGAGCTTCGTGTTCAGGTGAGTTTCATAGCCAATATTTTTTTTGATCTTTTTTATGGGTGGAAATGATGCAAAGTGTTTGGAATTATTTTGATTACTGTGATAATGTCTTGTCAAAGATGCATGGACGAAACGTGACTATTGTATGTTGTGTGCTACATGTTTTGTGATGTGATATTGAGAATTGTGAACTAAGTCAGGGGGGATCACCTGCGGGTATCCATGGCCTTTTTAGTGGAAGGTATTGTGGCCTAGCGGGCAGGATGGTTACTTTGAGAGTATCCACGGCTGGGGTTAATGTCACAACCCGAAATTTTCAGAACTTTAAATTACTATTTTACATTTTGACTTTTTGGTTCCGACTTGACTTTTTGACTTTTTGGTTCCGACTTGACTTTTTGACTTTTGACCTTTTACGGTCACATAAAAACGATTACCGCATAGCCGGTAAATTTTTGAAACGTATTTAAATAATAAATCATAATTACCATTATTATCGCTCATTTGCAAATTTATTCTTAAACTTTTTTGACTTGAAAACGAGAAGATATATGTTATTCCTAAATTGATTTATCAAAAACGACCTGCTAAATTATGTTTACACGACTCGGACTCTAAATCAATTTGATGTAAAATGACATTCCGGACAACTTTTCAATTTTACCCGAGACCTGAAACCAAGCAGAAAATGACTAAAATACCCTCGCAAAATTTTGAAAACAACGAGTTCCGACATAAAAATAATTAAATTATATTCAATTATCACTTTTTATTAAATAAAAATATTTAATAAATTATTTAATTGATTATTCAAAAGCGTTTATTTAAAAACGCGAACGTTCAAACTAAAGTTTTATTTTTGCGGACAATGCTTGCCCGTGATACCCGATGAATACACAGAATAAATAATAAACATTTTAAATGAATTTTATAATTTTATAAAACATTATAAAATAATAGTCGAGTAAATACTCATTTTTATAAGAAAAATGATTTGGAAAACAATGTCGCAACTTTCATGTTTTAATTCAACCGTTAACTAGCCTAAACGAGTCCCGAACCAACATTTGACAAAAAATTATACTTATGGTCCCTGTGGTTATATTTACAACACTAACCCTAAACTATTAAACACTTGTCACAAAATTTTCTAACTCCCTAGTATAAATAGAAAACCCATTAGGGTTTTATTCATTTCATTAAACACACCACACACACACATATCATATACCCTCCTCCTCCGGCCGGATTCCGGCGACGGCCACCCCACCAAACTGCCACCACCTTCACCTCCACGCCATCCCATGCCACACTCCATCACAGATCCACCATCGTCACCCTCACGCTACCACCCCATTCGAACGCCGCCGACCACCTAAACCACCATCGTCTCCCCACCCCGACGCCACCAGCCACCTCCACTGCCATCCTCGTCACCTTCAACACCACGACCACCACACCACCTTGACACCACCCTCACCACCTCGCAAACCACCAGCCGCCACACCAAAAAGGGGTGCGTTCGGTTTATTATCAGCCAAAGGGTGCGTTTGGCTTTCCCAGCCTCCGCCCACAGCCGCACCTCCCCAGCCATCGCGGCTCGGCCGCTGGCACGCCACCACCACTCCACATCTTTTATTTTTATTTTTTTAGTTTGGTTGGTTATGTTTTGTTGTGGTTATTTAAGTTGGTTTTCTTTTTAACATTTAGGGTGCGTTTGATTGTTTTTGTCACCACAACGGATGCGTTTGGTTGTTCGTATCGCACCAGCGGGTGCGTTTGGCTTTGGTAACTAATTCACGAAAAGGGTGCGTTTGGGTTTAACAACCCATAAAGGGTGTTTGTTTTCTGTGTTAAGCAGCTTTCGGGGGTGTTTGTTTCGCTGGACAGCAGCCCCAAACAGGGGCGTTTGGTTCTGTGAATAACAACAATAAGAGTGCGTTTGGTTTTGGTGTATAAACTGCCAAACAGGGGTGTTTGGTTATGTGTTTAACAACCCATAAGAGTCTGTTTGGTTTTGTGGTTAACGACCCCATAAGGGTGTGTTTAGTTTTGTTATATTTGTCTTTTTAAAATGTTTGCTTGATTTCGTTTAGATATATATATTGAAACAAGTGAATAATTTGCAACACGGATTGATTAAAATGGGAAACGTCGAGTTTTATGAAATTGGGAAACGTCGTATAAACGACTAGGTCATACCGAAATTTATAAAAATTTATATACTTAGTATTTTTTTGTTTAACACTTCTATTATTTTGGAAACATGATAAAGAGGATTGAGTCATAGTCTTAAGATTTTTATTATGATGATACGATAAACCGGTAAATGAACGAAAGTTATACTTTTACAAACGAGACAACTAATTTAGTTAAAACGCGCAACGAAATACTAAATTATAAAATATTATTTTATAATTCCCGACTAATAAATAAAATAATAAGTTTTGTAAAAACTTTAAAAATGTCCTTTATTCAATTCGTAACTTTAAAACGCGTGTTTACTTTTATGTACGAACTCTTTATTAATTTAATTAGTGACTTTTGAAAAAGTGTCGAATTATATTATTACCATTATTTTAATCACGTTTCTTATGTAATACTTGTAGAGTATTATATATTGCGACCTATTCTTTGGTTGTTTGTCTTTATTATATAATTCACCATATGAATTATATAATTGTTTCTTTTTCATATGTAATATATACGGAATATATTACGTACTTTGCGTGTGTTTTTCTATTTATTTTATTTAACCAACAATCAAACTCATCCAACCTGAAATCCAAATCCTTTATCAACGTGTCGCGTTGATGTACTCATCCATCGGAAAATCCTAATTCATCTTAATAAGCTAGTAGGACTTAGCCGTTAAGTTAAGCTACATCTTCTTGGTCGAGCCGTTTTGTTCTCCGTTTGTGTTGTGCTTATTATTTGCATTTCTGCTAGTTGCTCTGCAACATCAAGGTGAGTTCATAGCCCCACGTTTTACTTGTTTTACATATACTTTACTACTTTTGGGGTGAGAAACATGCTCATTTACAAACTCGTTTACATTACTGAATTTCAAACCCGTATACGTTGATTTCAAACTTGGTTACTTGATTTATATCACACTCGTTTTTACTTATGGATTTAAGTACTTTAAGCTTTTACGAAAACGTTGATTACTTTTACATTGGACACAAGTGTTTTCTGTTAGCGTTTCCTGTTTATGTGTTGCCTAAGTTTGCTTACAAACCCACTACTGCCCAAATTATCATGAACTGTTAATTTCTTGACCGGAGGACCGGTTGAGGGAGCGCGAGTGAATAAATAGATCTATTGGGACTAATTATCCCTATCCGGGTGAGTAGCGCTCACTGTTCGAGTTTGCCAAGAACAAACGGATATATGTCATGTCGATGTGCGTTATGGTGGTCTTTGGTTTGGGACACCGGTTAAGGGCAGGAATACTATGTGACAGGATGTAATATGCCCTGTTGATTATTAGCTTCAGTGTCATGAGCTTAGCGTAACAGTAAATACTTTTTATGTGATGTTGTATCTGTTATAGTAGTCGCATGCGTTTTGAAATCTTGTGGTCCACACTACTTTGGTTGAACATTTCCAATTACTAAACACTTTTCATAATACTTTGAGTGAAGCTGTATTCACTAAACGTTTTTTATCCTCATAAATGTTTTACTTAAACCTATGAATTCACTCAACTTTATGTTGACCGTTTTTAGCATGTTTTTCTCAGGTGAATAGCTTTGGACTTCTTGACGTGCTATGTGGAGTCTAAGTGCAATGTGATACCCTATTTCAAGACTTATCAAATTATCATACTCGTTGTCTTTTGAAAAACATAAATTTCGCTTCCGCTATCTTCTAAAACTAAATCATGCTTCCGCAAATATTTACTTTCTTTTAAATCTTGTGAAACCTATCTATTTTTAAATAATGCAACGAGTTATGATTTTCAAAACGTCCATTAGTGGTCGTTCTCTTATGCCTTGTGTTCGAAGTATGATGAAGTCACGCCTTCGGACACGTATTCCGTCCAGGCCCCGTCTAAGGGTGTGATAGATTGGTATCAGAGCCAAGGTTATAGAAAACCAGGTAGAATATCTAGGTCTGGTTTATAACCAGTATGTGATCCTTACGTGCTTTTATGTGTGCCTTATATGTGCTTTTGCTATGGCGTATATGTGAGTATCATCTTGCTTTGAGCAAGCTATGTTATGGGTTTACCTCTGCCCTGTGTTTGAGTTGGTCGCTTTTAGTTTGCCCTTTAGCTCTATTTGTGCTATAAGCTTAACGTTTGTCTCTGCCGCTTAATTTTTAACCCGATCATACGTTTCTATGCGGTTTACGTTTGCTTACGAATCATTTCCCTCACTTGTTTTGTAGAAGTTGTCCTATATAAATACTAAATCCATTTTCAAGACAGTGTAGTGACTCAATGGTCTCTAAATTCCTTTCTAAGACATTCTGAGTGACACAATTGTCTCGTTTATTCTAAAACATCGTGAGTAATATGATGGTCTTTAAAACTTTTCACGACTTTACATTATATCGTTTTGCATAACTTTGAAAATTGTCGCATTCTGCCGACCCTACTGATTATCCTACTATTCGACTTTGAAGACAACTTTGAACACCCGTCCCATACTGTTGAAACATCTAAGTCATCTTGTTACGTCTCAATTTCTCTAACTTCTCGTAACTCCTAGAAGCATGCCGATTAATTCGCACATAACTTTAACCCATCATCTCATAACATCCCACTTTTGGAAACACGACTTTTGAAATTTGACTTATTTTATTCTCTTTACTCCATTCGATTTCGAAGTGAATACCGACGACGAAACAAGGAATGAGTTCCACGAGGATCGAGTGTATTGTAACCCAACGAATTGTTAATGCTATTGAAGCTAATATTGTCTATGAGGAAAGAATCCACATGGCTAGTGACTAAATGTATTAGGTCGTACGTTAGAAAACCAAGGTAGTAAAGAATGCCAACAACAAAATAAATGACAAAAGGCCGTGAGAGCTTACATTGCTAAACCAAATTTCAAGGACGCATAAGTAGCAAAAAAAAAATTCCCTTCCACAACAAACAAAAGTTGCACCACACTGGACCATGAACTGTGAAGTGCAATAACTACAAGAGTGTTGGCTAAGTGAGTAGGAATTATAGGACACCCGTTTTGATATTCAACTTAGAGGCCATAGTGGCAAATTTGAAATCTAAACCGTGCGAACCGTATTTAGGAGGTTAAAACTCGTTAGAGCTCTAACACCGTCAAAGATACCGCTGATGTTTAAGGAGAGACTTTTCCCTATCTAGTGAAACCTAAGTAGACTTAGACTGTAATCTCTAAGAATGTTGCACTAGTACTTACTTGTGAATTTCGTGTATTATGTGGATTTCCCTAAATCCTTTGTTCAAATTGTGTCATGATGATTTTGTCAGTTACACTTTAATTCTCTAGTAAATATAAGTAAGCTACTCCTTGAGTCTGTTACCGTCTTACAACCTATCTCACTATATTTATGTAAATTATCTTACTGTTATTAACTAAGTGGATGGTATCCTATGAACTATTTTAGTGTCGTCTTATAAACATAGTTGTTGTCGCGTTATGAACTATTTTACACCAGTTTACAAACCGTTTGCTGATAGCTTCTTGTTTATTTTAACACCTTATAAACTATTTTGATATCATTCCATGAACCGTTTTGTCAATATTTTATAATTATCCTACTATTACCTCATAACTTATTTGACTATCAATTAATGCACTAACTCGTTTCCATCTTATAACCTAAATTACGGTTAATTATACTCTTTTTCTACCCTATTATAAATTACCTTGTAGTCATCTTACAAACTATTTCGTTGGCACTTAAAGAACTGTTTCGTTGTCATTTATAAACTATTTCGTTGTCAATTTATGAACTATATCATCATCATCTTATAAACTACTTCGTGTCTTTTATAAACCATTACATTGTCACTTTATAAACTATTGGGTTGTCAACTCGTAAACCATTTGTTACCATTGCATTATAAACAGTCACGTAACTTTCTTGTAAACTATTTTGTCATCGCCTCATTAAACATTTCCCGTTATCCTACAAAATATCTTGCGTCGTTATATAAACAACCCTGTTTTCATTACCACGAACTGTTTTGCTACCTTATAAACTATATCGTTTATACCGTATATGATTTTTTTATAACATTAGTTTGACGAAATGAGCATTTTATCGTTAGTTCCTAAATTATGCATTACCTTATCACCTATGAATAATTCAGGAAGGACCATGCTATGCTGGGAGTAGTCACCGTAAAATTTTTGTCAAATTACCCTTACGCTCCATCTTTATTTTCTTCTCTTCCTCTACATTGTTAATGAGATTATATTGTACTTGTAGTTTATTAAATTTTGCGTGCGTATTCATGAGTCGTGTTGGTCACGTGTATTTGTATTCGTAAGCATCATAACTAAGCAGATTTTCTTCAACCTTAGTATATAGAAACACCATACCCTTAGCCGGGAGACCGAATCCTACTCTTTGTAGTCGCGATAATATTGGATTGTAAGAATTTAGAACGTACCAGGCTTATCGCTCTAATTAGATTATAACCAAGAGAACTAGGAGATTTCCTTCAATATACTTACCTTTTTGTGAGTTAGACTCACGCAAATTATGAGATTCTCGTATCGACAAAACTTTTGATGGACCTGAAGTTGAAGCAATAGGAGTGATGGATATGCATCGATAGTTACTAGTAAACAGAGTTGTTGATAGGATTGGTACGTTGGAGCGGGATAACTTGAGACTCGGAGGCACGTTATGTGTTGAGAGAAAGAGAGTTGACCGACTCCGGCGTAGTACGTCGTATATTCAAAAGGAATTGTAAGACCGAGTTCCTCACCCTGGAGAGCTCCGATATTGTTTTTCAAAAGGAAGGATGGATCCTTCAGGATGTACACCGACAAGCCGAGAATTTTAACAAGCTAACCATTACCCGATATCTAGTATAGACGATCTTTTCGATCAACTACGAGGATGTAGCGTCTACTCAAAAATCGACCTAAGGACTAGCTACTACCAACTGAAAGTTAATGTGAAGAACTACATGACACACGACCTAGAATTTGGAGAATAGTTGCTTACACACTGAACTTTCTGAACCATCCATTCAATATGACATGAGTATGAACTCGAACCCGACAATCACCAGGAATTTGTTAAAAAGATCTAGAAGCACGATCGTGTCTGACCACTCAGCAGAATCTTAAGACCTCGCTTGAACTACCTTATCTTATTCTTAAGTTGCCTTTGCCGTTACAAATCCTTACGATCATGAATTGTTTGTGGAGCTAACTGACTTGTGCACTCTTGAGCTGATGAATTTGATTCATCCCGGAACTAACGACTGCGTACAATATTCTACCGTCTATCGCATAAGCTTTCTCACGAACTCCTCCCATTTGTTGACCTTTATTTTGGGGATATTGTTTCTTGAAATGTTCACTCTCCGCATCCCATCACCGTTTATTATAGTTATTATTATTATTTCTCGTTCTACGGCGTGTCTACTCATTAGGTCGCAGTTAGAGCCGTTCGGTTATACTTTAATTCGCACCGTGTACTTATGATGTATTGAGTCATGATTCATCCTCGTACTTTCTAAGTAAGTGGAATACTTACATTCATTAGCCTCGTCCGATATTAATCGTCGAACCGTACAGACATAAAAAACTAGACTCTGCCCTTAAACGTTTAAACTCTTATACAGACATACGCACGCGTCTACACTTTCCCTTTTGATATTTCCACTATTAAGAGACTCCTTATAACACTTTACAGCAATCATAAAAATTGTAATGATATTTTTCTGAAATACCCATTCTGATGGATTATATATCCTGGTCAAACCCAACCAAAATGTATGTATATTAAGAGGTGTCAAAACGTCGAATTTTGCTAAATAAAGTTATTAACGTCATGTCTATAACCGGTTTATTAAACCTTAAATCTTTTCTTGGTCACACAATCAGTCAACAAAAATCTAATCCCGGGACTGGATTCCTTTTAAGGGGTAGGTAATGTCACAACCCGAAATTTTCAAAACTTTAAATTACTATTTTACCCTTTGACTTTTTGGTTCCGACTTGACTTTTTGACTTTTGACAGTCACATAAAAACGATTACCGCGTAGCCAGTAAATTTTTGAAACGCATTTAAATAATAAATCATAATTACCATTATTATAGCTCATTTGCAAATTTATTCTTCAAACTTATTTGACTTGAAAACGAGAAGATATATCTTATTCCTAAATTGACTTATCAAAAGAGACCTGCTAAATTATGTTTACACGAATCGGACTCTAAAGCAATTTGATGTAAAATGACATTCCAGACAACTTTTCAGTTTTACCCGAGACCTGAAACCAAGCAGAAAATGACTAAAATACCCTCGCAAAATTTTGAAAACAACGTGTACCGACATAAAAATAATTAAATTATATTCAATTATCACTTTTTATTAAATAAAAATATTTAATAAATTATTTAATATTTTATTCAAAAGCGTTTATTTAAAAACGCGACGTTCAAACTAAAGTTTTATTTTTGCGGACAATGCTTGCCCGTGATACCCGATGAATACACAGAATAAATAATAAACATTTTAAATAAATTTTATAATTTTATAAAACATTATAAAATAATAGTCGAGTAAATACTAATTTTTATAGAAAAAATGATTTGGAAAACAATGGCGCAACTTTCGTGTTTTAATTCAACCGTTAACTAGCCTAAACGAGTCCCGAACCAACATTTGACAAAAATTAAACATATGGTCCCTGTGGTTATATTTACAACACTAACCCTAAACTATTAAATACTTGTCACAAATTTTTCTAACTCCCTAGTATAAATAGAAAACCCATTAGGGTTTTATTCATTTTATCAAACACACCACACACACACATATCATATACCCTCCTCCCCTCTCTAAAAATTCCGGCGTCGCTCTCCTCCTTCGGCCGGATTCCGGCGACGGCCACACCAACAAACTGCCGCCACCTTCACCTACACAACATCCCATGCCACACTCCATCACAGATCCACCATCGTCACCCTCACGCTACCACCCCATTAGAACGCCGCCGACCACCTAAACCACCATCGTCTCCCTACCCCGACGCCACCAGCCACCTCCACTGCCATCCTCGTCACTTTCAACACCACGACCACCACACCACCTTGACACCACCCTCACCACCTCGCAAACCATCAGCCGCCACACCAAAAAGGGGTGCGTTTGGTTTATTATCAGCCAAAGGGTGCGTTTGGCTTTCCCAGCCTTTGCCCACAGTCACACCTCCCCAGCCATCGCGGCTCGGCTGCTAGCACGCCACCACCACTCCACCTCTTTTTTTAGTTTGGTTGGTTATGTTTTGTTGTGCTTATTTAAGTTGGATTTCTTTTTAACATGTAGTGTTGATCCCACGCCTAGATCGATTCTTTACCTAGTAAAGAGTATGTTACCTTGGATAAATCCAAAATAACAATAGTAGAAACTTTTTGTGTATATCAAAGAGTATGCTGAATCTACTCTTTAATACTCTAGAAGGTATATCAATGAAACAGTAGATATGAATGAACAAAAACGCTTCAATATTATTAATGATAATAATACAAGTACTCTATCTTATTACTAGGGTTACAACCTTGAAGCTATGACAATGAGATGCTGTGTAGGTATGTGTATGATAATGAGATGACTGAGATTTTTGAGATATTAAACTAGATGCCCTAGGATCTCCTTTTATACACCAAGGAGTCCTAATGAGCTTACAATACTTTCCTAAATATTTAGTCAAATATATTAAATACAATGACTAAATAATAAATACTTTCCTAAGTATTTAGTCAAATTCTCAATCAGCATTAATCTCTTCAATCATTATTAATCTTCAGTCTTCTGTTTGACTAATCAGCATTAACTTCAGTCAATTAGCATTAACTTCAGTTGAAACAACAAGAAGACTTTCAGCAGCATTAACTTTCTTACCGACAGCAGTAATTTTGAACCAGCAGTAGTAAGTTCTGCAATAGTCTTAAGTTAGTACAGGCAATACTAACTTACTCTAACAGTATTAACTGACTGATTTAGTACTGGCAGTTGTAATCTTGAGCAATACGAACTATTTTCTTCTAGCAATACTAACTGTTGGCTTAGCAGTACTAACTGATCCCTTGGCAGTACCAACTCTGAAGTGTTTGATTCCCAACAATCCTCCCCTAAACTTATGATTTACCTCCAAATCATCAAGTTTCCTGAATTAAACCTTCATTTTCTTTGCTGAGAGGATTCTTCCAAACACTTTATCTTCTTGGTCTTTTTGCTTTTGTTGCACTCTTCTCTGGATTCTTCTTTTTCTTTAATGCACTCTTGCCTCCCATGAGCATGTGCATCCATCTGAACAAAAATGATATTCATTAATATTTTACATATCCTCCCCTGTTTGGAAGGATCCTCCAAAACACCTTCTTATGGGAACCCAAGCCATCACAGACTTGAATCTTCCTTGTGCATCAATGTAATCCAATCTTTTCAAAGTAACTGATGCACTGATGTTTTTGGATACATGATCTACCACTCTGTTCTTTGGCATCCAGACCTAACATGCTGATGCTTTAACAGTATTAACAGTTGATCTAAATGGCCTACAAGTATCAAACTTTTAATTAAAACACCTTTTTGTGAATGTTGTTCTTTTTGAAAAGGGCCTATGAACAGTTGATTATGCTTGATTTTGAAAATATGTCCTTGGTCTAGCACAATGAATTGTTGATTTGGGGTGAGCAGTATAAGAAGGCCTAACAGTATTAAAAGACCTAGCAGTACTAAAAGGTCTACCAGTGTTAACAGACCTAACAGTATTAACAGGCCTTGCAGTATTAATAGATTTTAGGCCAGTCTTCATTAAGACTGCTCTTGGAGCCATATGTTTGTGTGCAATGAAATGAGAGGTTTTAGAATAGTAGTCATTATCCTTTTTGTTATAATTATTTCCACTTACTATTATTTTCCTCTATTAGTTAGGACAGCTGTATTGAATGTGATCAAAACTTCCACAGTTAAAACATGCCTTGTTATTAAACACAAAGTTATATCCTAACTGATTTGATTTTTGACCATTCCAATTCCTTTAGTTTCCCCTAGGTCTGTGTGGCCTGTACATCTCTGCATACCTAACTGACCTTTTAACTGGTGTTTCAGGTTTAACAAACTCTATCTTAGTAGCAGTAGGTATAACAGTTTTCTTTTCAACCTTAGGGTTAGGCTCATCATCATCCTCATCATCTGACACCCAATCTTCAATAATTGGAGCATCATTATTCTCTCTGACTTTCTTAGGTTCTACTTCCCTAACATGATTAGCAGGATAGAAAAACTTTTCCTTCCAATCTTTGTCAACCTTAAGTGATGACCTAACAGAGCTAGTTTCAGTGTTAGTTATTTGATGTTGTTCCAAAGAGTCATCAGTATTCTTCTTAAAAATATCTGACTCTTTATCACAACCAATGGTAGGCTTTAAACTAGAATCCCTAGGACCATACTCATTTACCTCAGGTTCTTTGAATTCTTCAAGACCTGAATAAGATAAATCTAAAGGTGTTGGTCTATTAAGAATCAAAGGATGAGGTGAGGGGACAACATTATAACCAAAACCCTTTTTGCTCTTGTCAGTTATCTGACTTGCTAACAGCTGTTCTAAGTCTTTTGCAGATTTATCAAACTTTGCAATCTTAAACTCAAACCCCTCCTTTTCTTGTTTAACTTTTTCAAGTTCATCCCTAAGTAATCCCATCTGATATTCTTTATGACCTACACTTCTTTTAAGTAGAGCAATTTCCTTAGAAAAAAAAACTTCATGTTCTCTATATTTAACAATTTGATCTTCTAAAATTGCTAAACCTCTTTTGTATGTAGCTGCTTTAAAACCAATATCATCTAATTTAACAAGCAAATGATCATACTATTTCTTTAGAGCTTCATAGTTTGTCAGACAAGTTTTAGAGCAAGATTTGTCATTATTTACCTTAGAGTCTGAAAGAGCCATAGGAGCCATCTCTTCCTGTGAATATAGAGTTCTTCTTGATGATATCTTCTAGATCAAAGTTTCTCAAAGCACAAGCTCTGATACCACTTGTTGATCCCAATCCTAGATCGATTCTTTACCTTGTAAAGAGTATGTTACCTTGGATAAATCCAAAATAACAATAGTAGAAACTTTGTGTGTATATCAAAGAGTATGCGGAATCTACTCTTTAATACTCTAGAAGATATATCAATGAAACAGTAGATATGAATGAACAAAAATGCTTCAATATTATTAATGATAATAATACGAGTACTCTATCTTAGTACTAGGGTTACAACCTTGAAGCTATTACAATGAGATGCTGTGTAGGTATGTGTATGATAATGAGATGAATGAGATGATAAACTAGATGCCCTAGGATCTCCTTTTATACATTAAGGAGTCCTAATGGGCTTACAATACTTTCCTAAATATTTAGTCAAATATATTAAATACAATGACTATAAATACTTTCCTATGTATTTAGTCAAATTCTAAATCAGCATTAATCTCTTCAATCATTATTAATCTTTAGTCTTTTGTTTGACTAATCATCATAAACTTTAGTCAATTAGCATTAACTTCAGTTGAAATGACCGAAGCACCTTTCAGGCTAGCATTAACTTTCTCAACAATAGAGAAATCTTTGTACCCAGCAGTAGTAAGTTCTTCAATAGTTTTAAGTTAGTACAGGCAGTACTAACTTACTCTTAGCAGTATTAACTGACTGATTTAGTACTGGCAGTTGTAATCTTGAGCAGTACGAACTATTTTCTTCTAGCAGTACTAACTGTTGGCTTAGCAGTACTAACTCATCCTTTGGCAGTACTAACTCTGAAGTGTTTAATTCCAAACATTTAGGGTGTGTTTCATTTTTTTTGTCACCACAACGGATGCGTTTGGTTGTTCATATCGCACCAGCGGGTGCGTTTGGCTTTGGTAACTAATTCACGAAAAGGGTGCGTTTGGGTTTAACAACCCATAAAGGAGTGTTTGTTTTCTGTGTTTAGAGCTTTCTGGGGGTGTTTGTGTCGCTGGACAGCTAACCCCAAACTGGGGAGTTAGGTTCTGTGATAACATACAATAAGAGTGCGTTGGTGTTTTTGAATTGGTAGTGTTATAAACTGCCAAACAGGGGCCGTTTTGGTTATGTGTGTTAACAGCCCATAAGGGTCTGTTTGGTTTTGTGGTTAACGACCCCATAAGGGTATGTTTGGTTTTGTTATATTTGTCTTATTAAAATGTTTGTTTGATTTCGTTTAGATATATATATTGAAACAAGCGGATAATTTGCAACACGGATTGTTTTAACAAATGGGGAACGTCTGTTTTGTTGAAAATTGGGTTACGTCGTTATAAACGATAGGGCATGCGAAATTATAAAAATTTATATACTTAGTATTTTTTTGTTTAACACTTCTATTATTTTGGAAACATGATAAAGAGGATTGAGTCATAGTCTTAAGATTTTTATTATGATGATACGATAAACCGGTAAATGAACGAAAGTTATACTTTTACAAATGAGACAACTAATTTAGTTAAAACGCGCAACGAAATACTAAATTATAAAATATTATTTTATAATTCCCGACTAATCAATAAAATAATAAGTTTTGTAAAAACTTTAAAAACGTTCTTTATTTAATTCGTAACTTTAAAACGTGTGTTTACTTTTATGTACGAACTTTTTATTAATTTAATTAGTGACTTTTGAAAACGTGTCGAATTATATTGTTACCATTATTTTCTCGCGCTTCTTATATAATACTTGTAAAGTATTATATATTGCGACCTATTCTTTGGTTGTTTGTCTTTATTATATAATTCACCATATGAATTATATAATTGTTTCTTTTTCATATGTAATATATACGGAATATATTACATACCTTGCATTTGCTTTTTGATTTATTTTATTTAACCAACCACCAAACTAATCCAACATGAAATCCAAATCCTTTATCAACGTTTCGCATTGACGTACTCATCCATCGGAAAATCCTAATTCATCTTAATAAGCTAGTAGGACTTAGCCGTTAAGTTAAGCTACATCTTCTTGGTCGAGCCGTTTTGTTTTTGTTCTCGTTTTGGGGTTGGATTGTGATCATTTTTGCCATTTCTGCTAGTTGACTCTGAAACATCAAGGTGAGTTCATAGCCCCACATTTTACTTGTTTTATATATACTTTAATACTTTTGGGGTGAGAAACGTGCTCATTTACAAAATCGTTTACATTACTGAATTTCAAACCCGTATACGTTGATTACAAACTTGTTTACTTGATTTATATCACACTCGTTTTTACTTATGGATTTATGTACTTTAAGCTTTTACGAAAACGTTGATTACTTTTACATTGGACACAAGTGTTTTCTGTTAGCGTTTCCTGTTTATGTGTTGCCTAAGTTTGCTTACAAACCCACTACTGCCCAAATTATCATGGAACTAGTTTATTCTTGACGGAGAGACGGTTGAGGGAGCGCGAGTGAATAAATAGATCTATTGGGACTAATTATCCCTATCCGGGTGAGTAGCGCTTACTGTTCGAGTATGCCAAGAACAAACGGATATATGTCATGTCGATGTGCGTTATGGTGGTCTTTGGTTTGGGACACCGGTTAAGGGCAGGAATACTATGTGACAAGATGTAATATGCCCTGTTGATTATTAGCTTCAGTGTCATGAGCTTAGCGTAACAGTAAATACTTTTTATGTGATGTTGTATATGGTATAGCTTATGTCCGCATGCGTTTTGAATCTGTGGATTTCTCCCTAACTCCACACTACTTTGGTTGAACATTTCCAATTACTAAACACTTTTCATAATACTTTGAGTGAAGCTGTATTCACTAAACGTTTTTTTATCCTCGTAAATGTTTTACTTAAACCTATGAATTCACTCAACTTTATGTTGACCGTTTTTGCATTTTTGTCTAGGTGAATGCTTTTGGACTTCTTGTCGTCTATGTGGAGTTTAAGCTAGCAAAGTGATACCCTATTTCAAGACTTATCAAATTATCATACTCGTTGTCTTTTGAAAAACATAAATTTCGCTTCCGCTATCTTCTAAAAGTAAATGTGTTGTCAAAGATGCATGGACTATACGTGACTATTGTATGTTGTGTGCTACATGTTTTGTGATGTGATATTGAGAATTATGAACTAAGTCAGGGGGGATCACCTGCGTGTATCCATGGCCTGTTTAGTAGATAGTATTGTGGCCTAGCGGGCAAGATGGTTACTTTGAGAGTATCCACGGCTGGGGCTAAGAAGGTAACCACAGGGACCTTGGTACGATTGAGACGTCTTATAAATCCTTACTGGGAAATCATGTAATTGGATTGTATTGGATTGGATTGTATTGGATTGGTTGTGCAAGCTAGTCTGTATGATAGTTCATTTATTGTCCTGTAATGTTTTCTTTATTATTACAGTAATGCGTAGTTGGATTTTTATCGTGTCTTAAACTTATGACTCTCACCAACTTTATGTTGACATTTTAAGCATCATTTTTAGGTGAGTATCGTGATGATAAGAAGGATGTTAGGAAGAGTGGCTAGAGAGACCCTAGGCATTGCTTGTGGAGTTGTATTTTCTAGTCTTTTCAGTTATGACATTTGTTTTGCTTGATACTTATTTGTTGGAGATTGTTAGTATTTGGATCATTTTTTTTCGTGTATGACATTACTTTGTAATGCAAGAATCCTCTATCTTGTGTTGGGTATTATCATGACACATAGTGTCCATTTGATTATTTCTTTCATTTAGATTTCTCTATAGTAGACACCATTGTGTTGTGATGATATCTATGATGTTACGCCTCGTGTTTCCGCCTAGGCAGGGTGTGACAGATTGGTATCAGATCCAGGTCATAGAGAAGTAGGTGGTTGAGCCTAGACTATAACCCAGGAGTCCTTCATGTAGATGCATTGAAAGTAGAGT
This sequence comes from Tanacetum coccineum, assembly GCA_026074375.1. Taxonomy (NCBI): domain Eukaryota; kingdom Viridiplantae; phylum Streptophyta; class Magnoliopsida; order Asterales; family Asteraceae; genus Tanacetum; species Tanacetum coccineum. Next base: position 18,542 of record BQNB010059868.1, on the reverse strand, counting down.
TTGATTTACAAACTCAGTTCCATTATCTGTACGGATGTTTCTGATAGTGGCGTTCAATCTAACGTGTATCATTTTCAGAAACTTGATTATAAAATCAGGATCTTCATCCTTTGATGCTAGAAATTTAACCTATTGTGAACGAGGAGTATTTCTCCACATTTGCATGAGGGATGTACCTTTTTTTATTTACACTTGTAACACGCATAGGCCCACAAAGATCCATGTGCAGAAGATATAGTTTTTCATGATTGGTGTCTTCAGATTTGGGTTTATGTGATTGTTTCTTGCTTTTTCCAATCGCACATGCAGCACATAAGTGGTCTTTCATATTTAAGCCTGGGAAGACCACGTACTAGACTTTGTCTGGCTAAATGGTTAATATCACTAAAGTTCAAATGGAACAGACTATGATGCCATAACCATGACTTAGTCTTTGTGGCTTTTGACAAGAGACAAATCGGAGAAGATGTCATCATATCTCTAATGGACATGTAATACAGGTTAGTTCCTCGAGATCCTAAGAGTAAATCAACACTTTACAGATTACAAACAAAACATGTATGTTTTTTAAAAGCTACTTCAAGATCCGAGTCACATAATTGACCAATAGAGAATAGATTGTGTCCTAGTCCTTCTACATAATAAACTCTTGAGATTGTGACATTCCCTATATGATAATCACCATACCCCATAATCTTCACAACTTTGTCGTTACTGAATTTAACAATACCGAGAAATTTATGAACGAAATTGGTGAGCTCAGAGCAATCTTCGATCATGTGCTTGGAGAATCCGGAGTCCAAATACCACAGAACAATTTGGACAACCTCATAAACAACATATGAATCGTAACTAGACAAATTGGACATAAGAACTTCCTTGGTTGTAGAGATCTCGTCACAATCAGAATTATACCCATCCAAGTTATCTGCTTGATAAGCGACATTGTGTGTAATGACTAACTATGAAACTAGACCTTCTGCAATACCTGGATCTGCCAAGAATTCCAATTTTTCTTCATTAAGAACTTTACCATTTCCTTGTGCTTCAACCAATAGAACTTTATCTCTTAACCACGTGGCATCCTTTTTCCTTTTTGGCTTTAGGCACTGTCTTGCCATATGACTTTCCCCTTGGCAATTAAAACATTTCACAACCCTTTGTTGACCTGAATTATTCCCTCCTGTTCCAAAAGTATTAGCTCTTGTTCCTAAAGTATCGGCAAGATAAGAATTTGGTCTCCCCCTGAACTGGTTGAACAGTTACCCTTCCATCATGAATAGTTGCTTGTTGTCTTGGGTTGGAGGAAGTTCTTAGCTAATTGTTGGTAGATAGGAAACGAGATGTGACAATAGTAGACAGGAATGACATCATCTTGTTAATGGCATCAATAGGGTCATCACCTTGCTTAAACACAAGAACTGTTAGACCAGAGTCTATCTGAGGAAATTCAGCGAGATGTGTTTGTTGATTAACTATGGAGACAGTATATTCAATTTGAGGAACGGATTGTGGCTGTGGATAAGCATCTTGATGAACTGTGGATGAGTAAGCATTTGGATACGGTATTGACGGATAAGTGATTGCAAGAGGTGTGGATGGATAAGTAGTTGAGTAATGTTGTGTGGGATGAAGTGATCCATATTGAGGAGACTGAGATGGTGAAAACTATTGTTAAAACTGATGATTGTTGTATGAAGACTGATCAGTGTTGAAGTGAGGTGGTGTCATCTAATGATTCGCAACTAGTGCAAGTGGATCTTGATTGCGGTCACGCATAAGACGGACTTCATTTGCGTGGAGTTCGTGTTGTTCAAGATATGCATGAAGTTGGTTAAAGTTGTCAGTATGCAAATAATTTACAAGCTTGACATCATTCACAAACTTACTCCATTAAGGTGGAATACTATTTAAGAAGTTGCTATTAACTTAAAACTGCTCTATTTTCATTTTGTAAATGTTCATGCCATTGATCAGCTGAGTGAATCTCAAGTAATATTGATGAAGTTATTCCCCCTTGATGTGAGTAAACTTATCAAATGCATCATATAGTTTACACTCTCTTTCCTGCTTTGTCAATGAGGTACCTTGCATTAGTAGTTGAACTATTTCCCATAGATCCTTTGGCAACTGTATGATGATTAACCAATGAATAGATATCAGATGGTAGACCTTGAAGAATGATATTAGTTGCCTTCATATCACAATCAGCTTGAATTTTCTCAGCAGCAGATAATTCAGCATATTTCTTTATTCTGGTCACCCTATTTTCTTCAATCGTAGGCCAAATAAGTGGATCGTGTTCAACTGATTCAAGTATCATTCTTCCATGCTCTTTGTTTTGCATGTATATTTCCATTCTACTTTACCAACAATCATACAGGTCATTGTCCAATATTGGTGGACAATTGTCAGCACCAGAGAGTATCATGTACTCAGCAAGAGTATTCTTTTGTCCGATTGGAATCATTGAATCCATTTTGATTTGATATGTGATAAGATGAAAGATCATCGTACAGTGAGTAGAGGTTGACGTGTTAAGGTGAGATTTGATTAATGTGATTGAGTCTTTGGAATACACAGTATTTTATAATTCTTGATAAAACCAGAAAAATAAATTTTCACAAGATTTTACAAATTAAAGAACAACCGTATAATTCTCCTAATGAAATCGTATAGCTCACCCAAGTAAAGCATATAGTTCTCCTAAGCAAAGCGTATAAATCTCCCAAGCAATTGATGTATAAATTGCCTCAAAAGTTTATGTATAAATCTCCTAAGAGAACAATGTATAAATCGTTTGAAATGATCTCGTATAATTCGCCTGAATAGGAAGTATAAATCGCCTAGTAGAAGAACGTATAAATCGCCTAAACAAGGAACGTATAAATCGCTTGAGTTATAACGTATAAATCGCATGAGTTATAACGTATAAATCGCCTGAACAAATGACGTATAATACGCCTGAGGAAGTAATGTATAACTCGCCCAAGAAAAAACGTATAACTCGCCTGATACGTATAACTCGCCTCGACGTATAATTCACCCAAAATTACAACGAAACTCAAAACACAAAAATCTTAAAGAGACTCACTTTTTGATGTTTTTACCCAATTTTTCGTGCCCTTCTTACTTATCTAAGACTATGAGAACCCTAAAAACACAAACTTTAACGTTTTTGACACGAAAAATTTTAAATCAAGATTCTTGGTACAACCCTTGTTTGAACTAACAAAAAAACACAAAAAGATGGAATTTTTTGATGTTTTTCAAAGAGTTTCTTGTACAACTAGCCTATACTAAGATAAATAAAGAAGAAAGTAGCAAACTTTATGGTTTCAAACCCACAAAAGATGAAGATCTTTTGTTATGGTTCGAACTACTAAACACGCCTAAAACGAGTAATAAACACACATAAAACCTTCATAAACACCCCATGACTCTTGATACCAATTAAAGGATATCTTAACACACACAAGGTAAGGATTCGATCCAGGGTTTATAGAGAGAAAGAGAGGTGGTTGGATGAACACTTAGTGAGAGAAAGAAAGAAAAGAATATTAGATTACTATGTGAAACAAAATGAACAACCAACACCTTTTCTATGGCATGGAAATGGTTTATATACTACATAAGTGGTCGGCTATAGGCTTAAGTCGATGGCTTTCCATGTGCTTTTGCTTATCTAGCCTATTAAGGTTCCAAATATTACTATACGAGCTATCTAACGATATAATAGAAGTGACCGACACTTTTCGTGTTCCTAACAAATGTGTTCTAAAACCTAAACTGATAAAGGGGTTTTAATGGGTAAAGGATGTTGAACGCTCGGTTGTAACATGTTTACATAAAGTTAACATTTCATTGATGTTTGCTTGATCTTTGGTTCGAATATGTGGGTTTTTAGGGAAAACATGAAAATGGTTATGGGTTCATGTTTATAAGTGTTGTGTAATCCTTTTTGTAAATGTTGGAGTGTGCTAAAACAAGACTCAACAACAAAACTTGATTATCTTGGGTTAATGGTGCTCGTTTGGGTCGAACATAACATAAATTGAATTTTTTATGATTAATTCATGTTTATCTTGATTCTATGTTGTGTATGGCAGCTATGGTTCTTATTGTGATTGATATTGATTCTTGAAATTTGAAGTTTGTGATTGTGAAAATCCTAGGCGAATTAATCATTTTTAAATCTAGGCGAACTAAACACTTTGACTAAGACGAACTAAACATGTTTAAACCTAGGCAAACTAAACACGTTGACTAAAGCGAACTAAACATGTTTAAACCTAGGCGAACTAAACATGTTTAAACCTAGGCGAACTAAACACTTTGACTAAGGCGAACTAAACATATTTAAACCTAGGCGAACTAAACAGTTTAACTTAGGAGAACTAAACATGTCTAGATGAGGTGAACTAAAAACAATCTAGTAAGGCGAACTAAACATGTTTTGATAAGGCAACCTAAACAGTTTTTTTATGAAGTGAACTAAAACATGTTTAAACTAGGTACACTAGGCGAATTAAACATGATCTATAGGCGAACTATGCTTGTTTCATTAGGCAATCCAACATGTGATCCTAGGAAAATTATACATGGATTAGGCATAATATTCCTTAATATATCTCGCTATTTGAGTTAGTTAGAATATGTTCTCCTCGGTATTCAATATAGTTACATAGATGCCTAAAGTTAGGTTGTCCTATCAAATTCCCTATCTAATCTTTGTTCATCATCCTGTGTATTAATTGCATGCCTGTCAAAATGTGTTTAATCATTAGTTAATAATCACATCTTGCATCTTAAAATCTATCCAAACATGATATCAAATTGTAAAAGAGTAACTATATATATATATATATAATATATATATATATATATATATTATATTTTATATATCTATATATATTTATATTTTTATATAATATGTATGTTTGTATAACTAACTGGTACAAAATCTGCTTAGTGAACATGGCTACTATGTCTGCTCAAACAATTGCTCTGGATAATGATTTTTTTTTTTGGTTGCTCCTAAGAAATGAGTCAAGATTGGCAAATGCAACATGAGAATTGATCCTGAAAAGACTTAAACATAACCAACTTATCGAGTTGTTTTGGACGCTCTTGCTCTTACTACTTGCTATCCAGCTTTTCTTATCATTGCAGATGTCCTAGTGATATACATGCAGCAGTTCTAGGTCACCATCAACAAGCATGGTTCATCTTACCAACTCAAGATTTGAAAATAAAAGGTTCTCTATCGATATGGAAGTACTTAGAGATATTTTCCAGATCTGTCCTAGACTTCCAGATCGGGAATTTGATGAACCTCCTTCTGAAGAATAAATTCTCTCCTCCATTAAGGAACTTGGCTACACTAGAGAAATTAAGAATATCACTACCGTGGTTGTTGATCATATGCATGATCCTTGGAGAACTTTTGATGTAATCATCAACAAGTGTCTAAGTGGGAAGATTACAGGTCTTGACAAGATACATCTTTCCATAGCTCAAATTCTTTATGGAATGTACTATAAAAAGAACATTGACTTTGTTGCACTACTTTGGGAAGACTTTGCATTCCAGATAGATAACAGAGACTCCAAGAAACAAGAGAAAATATACTATCCCAGATTCACAAAGGTTATCATTCATCACTTCCTTTCTAAAGATAAGTCTATCTCAATGAGGAACAAAATGTTTATGCATATTGCTCAGGATGACAGCATTTTGAGTACTTTGAGATTTTTCTCCAAAGATGAAGACACTCAAGTGTATGGAGCTCTTATTGCTACTGTAATGACTACTCTAGATATACAAGACTCTCGTGCCTACCAGACTTATCTTGCATTCGCTACTGGAGCTTCAACTCCAAAGCCGAAAAGGATATATAAGAAACCTGACTCTCCCATGATCAAGACAACCACTAAATCTCTTGAAGAATTCCTTCCAAAAGGAACACTGCACCTGCTAAGAAAGATGTTCCTTCAAAGAAGCCTTCAAGAAAACAGTCAACTAGTGTACAAATCAGAGACATTCTTGGTGTGTCTGTGTCAAAGAAGAAGGCACCAGTAACCACTGATAGAAGCAAAGGCATTGAGTTGCTGTCTGAGGCTGCTTTAATAGAAGATGCTTAAATGAATAAAGTTTTTAAACAGAGCAAACGAGAAAATCACACTCATCAAGCAAGTGGCTCAGGTGATGGAGTTGGTTCCCAACCAAAGGTTCCTGATGAGCCTAAATGCAATACAACTAGTACCAATAAAGGAACTGGTACTATACCAGGGGTTCCCGATGTGCCTAAAGATTAATCTGAGAGTGAAAACGAGTCTTGGGGAGAAAGTGGAGATGATGATGATAGTAATGATGATGTCAATGATGATGATAGTAATGATGGTGTCAATGATGATGATGGTAATGATGATGAGAGTGATGATGATGGTAATAATGATGCAAGTGATGATGAAAGGACTGAGTCTGATGATGACCAGAACGATGATGATAAAGATGAAGAGTATGAAGAAGAGTATGTGCGTACTCCTACAAATAATGAATCCACTGATAATGAAAATGAACATGTGGATGAAGAAGAGTATGATCGCATTGATGAGGAATTGTATAAAGATGTGAACGTGAAGTTGAAAGATGTAGATCAATGAGAAGAAAGGAAAGGAGATGCAGAGATGGCTGATGCTAATCATGATGATGTTACTCAAGTGACTACATATGATCAAGTTGAGGATGATGCACATGTAACAATCACAGCTGCTCATGTCACACAGAAGACTGAAATTCCACTGTAAAGTTCTTTTGTCTCATCTGACTTTGCCACTTAATTTATAAACTTGGATAGCGTTCCACCAGCTGATAATGAAATCATTTTCATGATGAATGTCGATGTTCGTCATGAAGAACCAGGTAATCAGAAACCCTCACTTCTTACCATACCTATAATAGTAATCCCTAAAACCTCAACAGCGGCTGCAACAACCATTCCTCCGCCTATTCCTCAATTCACTCCTCTTCCATAACTATCAAGCTGAGAAGAAGAGATACCTAGATCTTATTAAGAAATCAGTGAACGATGAAGTCAAGACTCAACTACCTCAGATTCTACCAAAGGTAGTGTCTGACTTCGCGACTCTTGTGATTTAAAGCACCATCACTAAATCACTCGAATATGTTGTTTTAGCTAAATTTTCTTCTCAACCTCAATCTACATACTAGGCTGCAACGTCACTAACAGAGTTCGAGTTAAAGAAGATCCTGATTGACAAAATGGAAAAGAGTCAGTTAAATCCTATAGCTGATGAACACAAGGAACTCTACAAATCATTGGTCAATTCTTATAGCGTTGACAAGGATCTCTTCCTGGCATACAGTAAAGTTGTATCATCGAAAAGAGGCCGTAAAGACAAGGATAAAGATGAAGAACCTCCTGCTGGATCAGACCAAGGGATGAAAAGACGGAAGTCAAGCAAGGATGCTGATTCATTAAAAGGTTCATCCAAAGGCAACACATTCTCTCAACCTAAATCATCTGGCAAGTCTGCTCAAGAAGAGGAGCCAATTCATATAGTTGATGACACTGAAGTGTAATAGAATCAAGGAAAAGACATGGGTAATACTGATGATCAACCCAATGTCAAGGATGCTCTAAAGCATGATTGGTTTAAGAAACATAAAAGGCCTTCGACTCCTAATCCAGATTGGAATGTTGGAAAATCAGTTGACTTTAGACCACCTCAAACCTTGATCAGCAAAATTGCTCAAGTAGAAAAACCTTCGCTTTCTTCTGATGAGTTTATGAGCACTCCTTTCAACTTCTTAACATATGTCATGAATCATCTTAAGATTGATAATCTGACACAAGATCATCTTGTTGGACTGATAAGTGTAAAATACACATATCCATTTATACTTAAAATAACCCAATTAAACCTAAAACAGACCAAAAATGGCAAAAAAATATGCTTGTATTTGTGTTTTGTGTGTGTAGGTATGGATAAGTCAAAATCACAAGAAAACAGTCAAAAGCGGGCAAACACGGACACGAGAATCAGAAGAGTTCAAAGCCGAATCCCGAAAAGTCAAGCCTCAGTCAAACATTGGTCAATAAAAGTCAACAATGACCATTTCATCTTTTTATGAAACCTCAAGGGCTAGTTTTGCTATTTTCGAAAGTTATTTATAACTAGAAAGAGAGGAAAGAAAGAGAAGGACCACTTGTGCAAACTCCCCAAAGCTATAACAGTTTTAACTGTCGAAAATTGGGCGCCAATGCTTTTTACTGTTCATCGTCTTCCACATTTAACCAAGCAGGTAAATCAAAGGGGTTTTCCAAATTAAAGGGTGCTTAAGTCAATTCATGAGCTCTCTAACACAAATGAAGGGACAAATCAGTCTTTATCAAGGGATTACTTAACCTCTCCCAATCAAAGGCCACGTCAACAATGGTGAAAGCACAAATTTATGTGGGTTTTATCTTTTTTTTTGTTGATTATCCTCTAATTATTCTTTTGTGCTAAAACACTCACAAAAGAAGCACAAACGTCACATCAATGGAATGACACGCTGGCAATCTTCAGGTGTCCACAGCTTGATCAAACGGCCACAATTGATGCTTGAATAATTGAAGAAATGATTGGCTGAGATTGAAAGATTGGAGAGCAGGGCAAGAGATCCTAGAAGCTTCTTTCAGCACCTATAAATAGGCCTCACCTCTCACACACACAAGATGGAGTTTTTTTTGAGTTTTTTTTAAGTAATTTAGTCTAGCTTAAATTTTGTATTTTTCTTAAATGTAATTTTTCCTTAAAATGTTTTGTAATCTCCTTTCCAAGTAATGTAATCAGTAACTTTCATTAATGAAATTCAGTTTTTCTTAATCTCTCAAAGTTCCTTTTTCATAAACTCTCTTAATAAGCTCATTTAAAGCTCTTTCAGTCTATAAGCTGAAATAGAGCTATTTGAATTCAGAATTAATCTTACCTAAACCTTAAATCAGTTTAATCTATCATGGATCTTATTGGATTAGAGTTTTTTGGAAGGGGATCTTAAATTGGAAAAGATCCTAAGGACTTTACTCTAGCTTATCTAATAAGCTAGAGAGCTTGTAGCTGCCTCTATTGATTCTCTTGTTTAGCTAGAGGAGTTTGTAAGTTTCTCTTTCATTTTCCTTTAAAGTCTAGTTTTAAATAATGATATTATGGCTTGCTATGTTTAGATCTGCTTATTTACTTATTTTCTTTGCTTATTAGTGCTTATTTGAGTTTTATCTAGCTAAATCTTCATAAGTTGCTTATCTGTTTTCAATTTTCTTAGTTTAAATCATAGATCTTAATATTATTGTCTTAAAAACCTCTAAAAAAAACCAAAAATATAGTAAAATAGCTTAAGTCTTAGATTATTGCTTATTTAGTTGTTAAATCATGCTTATTAAAGTAGTTTAAATCTGTTAATTATCTGGTAGTAAGCACTTGTTTATTGAATTTCAAACTTAGTAGCTTAATCATAAATGTCTTAGTCTTAAAAGTAGTGTTTGGTTTAAGCTAGTTTGCCATCTAAAAGTCAACAGCAGTTTGTGATTTCTTTTTGGATAGTTTGATTGTCATAATTGATAAGGTTTAGAGTAGATTTGAGGTTTTAGTCTAAGCTATTAATGATTTTATGGCTTAATAAGCTCGCCTGTGCACCAGGGGATTTTTCCTTTGATTCTACTTGTGAAATTCTGATCTAAGCCCTCCAAGGCTTAGATCTTGTTTGGACTTTGTTTAAACACTCTATTTGAGTGTGTTCTAGTGCAGGATTTCCCTTAGGAAACCTACACTCTTGGTTTACAGCTGTGCAAAGAGCACCAGTACTAACGCAAAGTTAGTACTGCTGATACTTTACACTACCAGTACTAACTTCCAAGTTAGTACTGCTTTCACAAGTTAGTACTGCTACCTTTAGCCTAGTTGTAAGTTTAGTTTAAGTAAATTTAGGTGCTTAAATTCAAGTTGGATTAAGTCTAGTTATAGCTTATTATAGATTTAATCTTAGTTAGCATTTTCTAGCTTACTTTCCTAGTTCAACTTAGCTGCCAATTGTACCAGCAGTACTAACAAAAGTTAGTACTGCTGATATTCAAATCCAAATTTAAGCCAGCAATTGTAGGATTGAATAGCTTATCTTTTAGCATTTTAAAGTCTAGTTATAGCTTAATACAGATTAGGACTTAAATTACATTTTCTAGCTTATTTTCTTAGCTTATTTTTGCTGTCAAAAAGTTAAAAAGCCAAAAACAGTACTTAGAAACTTTAGGATTTAAATTTGTTAATTTAGCTTATGGGTCTAGATTTTCTAGCTTAATTAGATAGATTATAAGTAGTTTTATAAACCCTTAAAGTTTTAGAGTCTAGTTTAGCTTTTTAAGCTTTTAAGCTCATTTGGATTTAGTGCTATCTTGCTTATTTTCTGAGTTTGCTTAGTTCATGCTAAATTTTAGTTGTTTAAAAGTACTTCTAGCTTAGATTTCTTTGCATTCATAGTATAAGCATTTCATAAGCTTCTTAGAACACTTTTCCTTTTTCACATTAAGCTTAATTTGAGTTTTTTATAGCTGTTTTGGTAAAACATAGCCCAAACCCCTAGTTTCTGTAACAGCTTATTGAGAAGCTCTTTTAGAGCTTATCTTTGAGTTTCAGACCATAGTGCTTTTGTTAAAGTTGTTCTCCCTAGCTTCCTTTACAACTTTGCTCTTTTAAGTTTTTAGTGATAAGCACTTTTAGAATTTAAGCTTATAATTAGATTTAGTTTGCTGTCGGGGTAAGTCTTCAGGGACCATTATTGCAATTTTTCTGTTTTAGTTGTTTTCCAGTTAATCCTTGCCCGTTAAATATTTTAGCCCGTTAATCCTTAAGTCTTTTTCACGGTTAGTCCCTAAGTTAGTTTTTAATTAGTTTATTAAGTTTTAATTAAAAAAATTAGGGTTAGTTTCAATTAGTTTAATTAAACTTTTATAAAAAGATAAAAATTAGGGCTTTTATTTTTAATAATTTTTGGCACTTTTTCTTATTCTAGTGAAATTTTAGTTTACATTTTTAAGGATTAAAATTAGTTTACTTGCTTAATTATCATTATTTGTTGCTTCTCAATTAGTAGTAATAGCTTATCCAAAATATCTTTGCTTCATTCAAATCAGAATCCGAACTAGAACGTGGTTTCAATTTCACTAGTCGTTGGGGAAACGACCCGGGTGATCATTCTTACCCGGTTTAAACATACGTATATTATATATATTATATTATTTTTGTAAGTCTTAACTTTTTACCTTAGTTAAAGGTGAATAGTTGGAATTTACCTAAGTAGTATTTTTATTATATATTTTATAGGTACGTAAAACTACTATCACCCCCTAATCCGTTAGATTTAGGATTAACATAGGTTTAGCATAGGTTTAACATAGAATAGAACGTCGTATTGGATACGCCATATCAACACCGAATCCAGACTATAAATTACAAAACTCAAAAATGTGTTTTTAAGTGTGCTAAATCTTATTCTCGATACCTAAAACACAAACAGTCGATTTTCAGAGCGAGGAAAAGTGCAGAAGGAGGTCTTGCAAACGCATTCCAATCCATTGGTGGACAACATGTAATTTCTTATACTTTGTAATATGTTCAGTTTTTGGTATCATTCGTTAAACTCGGTTAGTTTACCTTGGTAAGGGAGGCCATTATATTGTAATTTAATTTATGTTGTTTGAAGGCTAATACCTTAGGGTATTAGCCATTTATTATGAAGATCTGAATGTTTTGGTTTTGTTTATATCTCGATTCTCTTATTTATCGTTGCATGCTTATGTTTTATTTGTTTTCAATATACTTGTTTACGTGCTTTTTATTGCGACCTGTCATTCAACTGGATCTAGTGATACGGGACCAAGTAATCTAGATGCAGGATAGCTTCATATAGTAATATATACCATCTAGGAATCATAGGATAACAAATATTGTCCTTTCTAAAACTCGTGATAGGATTAAGCTTCTGCTTAACTAGTTAAGGGAAATTACTTTGGTTTTTATTAAATCATGTTGACTAGTTAGGTTGAATATACGATAATTCAACAAATAATGTTATGATTTTATTGGATAGTTTGACAGGGACTACTAGGTATAAAATTGCCATTACGCAGTAAGTGGGTGGTTAAAGTCTCTGTGAGCTAGGGTTTAACATGATCACCCATTGCTTTAATCCTATGATAGATTATTACTAATCAGCAAATATAGGATGTTGTTTGCGGTACTTTGATTGTGACTGAATTAATCGTGTTAGGTTTAGGATTGTAGTCCGCCTAAATCTAAGTATGATATGCCTCTTCGAGATAAGTAATCATTTTGCACTGAATAAACAAAACCAACTTTAATCGGATTCAATGAGGTTAATACAGTTTTCTATCATAGGTTGGGACGCTCTTTTATCTTCTGTTAATTTGCTCGCGTGGGTTAAGTATCTTGATTGATATGTAGTATCCACCAAAACCCATGCAGTCTTTCAGGCTAGGCTGAAACCCCCCTTTTACCTGTTAGAATTAGGATTAGAACTAACATAGGATTAGCATAGGTTTGACTTAGATTAGAATTAACTTAGATTAGATAACCAAAATATTAATAAATTGAGAGATTTAACCTCGCTTCAAGTGTTCGACACCCTACTTACCATGAATCTACCACCGACCGGGTACACTGCCCGTTAAAGTGTTGTTTTTGGTTAAGTCGGCAAAATATAAATTTAAAACTTGAATCATAAAAATATACACCACACAACGACACATTAAGTTTTTGGCGCCGTTGCCGGGGAGTGAAAATTAATCTTGATTTTTATTTTATATTTTGGTTTTTAGCATTAGATCTAACCCTTAGGATTAGTGTAGTTTAGAGTAGTTCATATTCTTGGTTGTTTGCTTATTCTGTTTGTGTGATATGGCGTATTCAGTTCACTGAATACGACGTATTGATTATTTTATAGTTTTTCTAGTAAGATTGTTACAGGATGGACGATCCAAACATTAATATGGAAGATTACATCAGGCTCGAGGAAGAAAAAGCTCGAAAACGTAGGAAAGTGTTTAAATGGGAAACTACTAAGTATGGTAAAATCTGGTATGATGAAGACATTCACGACCTCAGATCCATTAAAACCGAATTCCCAGCTATAGCCTTTAATGACGGGGTGTCATCTAATAAAACACTATCTTGTGAACCCATGGTAAGTTCTCTTAATGGTGAAATTGACTTTAGAATTTCGTTTGACGATTCTGACGATGAAGATTACATGGTAATTTTTGAGAAAAACTCGTTTTCTTATAAAATAATTTCTACCAATGATTTGAAAACGGATCCGAAAAATGATAATGAAAAATTCATGCCTTCACTTCCATCACCTGAGCCTACGATCAGTTATTTTGATGATTTAGACTACTTTAAAGATTTTGAGAAAGAATTTCCAGCCATTGTTTACAATGATGCTCAAACATCTAAATTAGATTTCTTAAATGAACCCACTGTAAGTCCTCAACATATCGATGAATTTAATTTGAAAGATGAAACATCATTTTCTGAATACGATGAAGTGGAACAAAATGTTTTATACTTTAATGATCTATTTCATTTTAACGTAATTTATCCCGATGATTCAAAACCGGATAAGGATAATGATGATGATAAAATCGATATCAAACATTCTTCAGGGGGCAATGTAATAAATACGGATGTTGAAGCCTTTGCACATGCGTCAAATAAGCTTTTGGAAACAAGTCATGATACATCTAATAAAATTTTCAAAACTGAAACTTTTATCAGGGAATTAAATTTTAATATCGTGACTTGTACTTATATTATCAAAGGGATACTTTTAAATCTTATTAAGAATTTATATGTGCCATTTGGCATCCCGTTCGACCCTAAATTGTTTTACAAGGATGGGATTAAATTAGGGCAAGTCTAACTTAAAGACTTTTTTGTAAACAAAAGTGCTTGTCGGGAGACAACCCGGGATGTATTTTTAATTTTGTTAATCGAGTCTGTCATCCTAGACTGTCTATACGGCGTATCCAAATCTAATGGATATGACGTATTGATGTACCCGGACGTTATCATTCTTTATTTTCAGATTCGTCTATACGACGTATTCATAACTATGAATACGGCGTATTTGACCTCTGACCCGTACTTAGGATTTTTCTTACAGGATTCAATACGGTGTATCCTGACATATAGATACGGCGTATCATTTTCTGTATAGTTTTTGTTTTTATTTTGTTTACTAACCAAACGATTATCCGAAGATAGAATTGCACTTGTTTTTCTTATATCTTACATAGGAACCTTCTGAACGAAAAGATGAAGTTGGTGGAGTATTTAAGTGTTGGAGTCTTGAGGGAGGATTTTAAGACGGCTATACAACACACGATCTTCCTCACAAACTAAACATGGAGAATCTACAAGCAAATATCAGGGGAGTTTCTTATTCTAATTATTTTTAAATCCCGTTTTTAATGTTTTATCTAAACAACGAGGGCGTTGTATAATTCAAGTGGGGGATGGGAATTAGAATGTTTACTTGTCCTAATTTTCACACTAAAATGCTTTAATTATGCTCAAATTTTAAAAAAAAATCAAGCATACTTTTGTGAAATTACTTGATACATGATTCGTCAGATAGCACACACTTATATAGCAACCCTAATACAGATCCTAACCGAATGCCCTTGACCAAGGCAAAAGGTCAGATTCCACAAAAGGATAAAATACACAAGATAGAATCAATGATAAAAAGATTCCGGAAGAGATATTCCCGGGTCGTATGTCCCAACGAGGCTGCAATTGAAATTTATCCTCATTGTGTGCCAAATCATTCTCGTGTGAATCATCCACATCTTCTATCACGTTGGTAACCTGTTCCCTGCAAGAACAATGATGTTCTTTCATCCAGTACTGCTTCACTTCTGGGCTTGCATTGTAGCATATTGTCCTTGAAGTAGTCTGAATCTTCGAATATGTTTAGCCTTGGACATTCCAACGTGCAATGTTGCCTAGTCCGTTACGTTGTAGCACTTGATGGGTTTCACTGACCAGGATTATTAATCTGCTCCTCTGTTCTGAGCTCTACATGTCAGCTACACCATTTCCTCTTGCATTGTTTCTCTGAAATGGTCTTCCTTGATTATTTGCATTGTATCTTCCACGGACATCTTGAACCACAACTTTCCCGTCTTGAACCATAGCTTTGTTCCTTGCATTAGACGACGCTCTAAGTTGATTGTTTGTTTGAGGAAGTTTGTGATTTTGTAACGATTGAAGTGAGGAGACCAGGTGAGTTGGTTAAGCTTCCAATCAAGTTTTATGTTGTGAAGAACTTCCTGAGTCCATTTGAAAGTTGTCAGAAGGATATGGTTCTGTTGAGGATTGAGGAGACTTGGATGATTGTGTTGGATACTGCTGAACTGAGGCGTCCGACACTAGTGCCAAAGGATCATTATTTGGTTGACTGAACCTTTCCATCATAATTCTGTTCTCATTAGCATGCACCTCAGTTTGCTTCAAGGTTAGGCATACAACTTGATCACAGTTGGACTCTTTCAAACCTCGGTTTAAGTTTGGACTTCGTTATGAAATCTACTACCACTCAGGAACAGTTGTTCACAAACTTTGAGTTAAGCTGCATCCTGGGCATGGTCATCTTGATGTTTCTCATGTCATTAATGAGCTTCGTAAACCTAACGTAGTATCCTTGAATGGTTTCTCCTTTGATTTGACAGAAGTGTTCAAATTCATCGTATAACTGAGATTCCCTGTCATCCTTTGTTAACTCAGAACCTTCCAGAATCATCTTCACGTTTTCCCAAATATCTTTAGCGTCAGTATAGTGATTGATGAGAGAGTAGATGTCCTTTGGTATACCCTGAAGTAGGATATTGTTGCCGATGTCTGCTTTATACCTCACCCCCCCCCCCCCCACCCCTCCCATTTCTTGTCTTCAAGCCGAAAGGTCGTTAAGGACTCTAGCACGTACTGGACCTTGTTGAACTACACCCTCGGTTCCTCCAGTAATAACATTTGAGACCGTTCCCATTCTGAAAAATGGGTCCTTCTCTAAGGACTTCATAATATTCTCTCCATTATCCTTTCCTAGACAGTACAGACGTATACGTTGTTGCCAAGATTCAAAGTCTGTTCTATCAAGCATTGGTGGGCGTGTATCAGGACCCTGCCAATGGATGTCTTCTTGCATAATTGTCATCACTTGTTATTATTATGATATGCTATGTTTTGATTGATCAATGTTTAGTGAGTGTCGTTAAAGTGTGAGGTTAACGTATTCGTTGTTTTATTTTGTGATACTTAAATCCCATGTTGATAAGAATTTCAAATTCGAAAGACAGAAGCTCAACCGCCGCCAAAGCTACCAAACCGCTGCAAGAAATAAGGGCACTCGGCGGTGGAATTTTAGGCAACTCGACGAAACAACTCGCTGCCAAGCATACCCGCCGCCCGAAGAATAAAAGACAATCGCCGGTGTAATTTTTATGACAACTCGTCCGAAGTCAACTCGCTGCCAAGCACACCCGCCTGCGAAGAGTTAAGCAACTGCCGTGAAGACTATTTTAATCAAAAAAACGCTTGTAGAGGTTTTCAAACGCAGATGTTTCCATAAAGAAAATTTGCTATTTAAAAATATTCAACCCTTGATAAACCTGTTCAAACCGCTGGTAAGCAAACCGCTGCGTAGTAACAACTCGCCTCTTTGAGCAACTCGCCGCCTGTTCAAACCGCCGGTAAGCAAACCGCTGCTTAGTAACAACTCGCCGCTTGAGCAACTCGCCCACTTAAGCAACCCGCCGTGTGTCAGTGGGTTGGTACCTACTTAATAATAAAAAATATTGTTCAGCAATACCGCAGTGAAGAAGTGTCTGTCTGGCAACTCTCCACGAAGAACAACGACGTTTTTAACACAAATCATCTATAAATCACCCTTTTGAACGATTTTGCTTGGTTTCTTTTGACAACACAATACCACAAGCTTAATAGGAACTAGAAACACCCAAACTTTTCATTAAAAACAAACAAATTTGGAGATCTTCAAAAAATACGAGATAGAACTTCTCTTTAGGTACTCTTTAGAGATAAATCAAGCAAAGAATCGCACATACACACGATTATCATCCCATAAGCTCTGTGTACCATTTGTGCGTATATCCTTATCATAACACCGGGGTCGATACTTGGTTCAGGGCCTAGTTTCTAGAGAGAGAAACACTAGAGAGAATATCTAGAGAGAGAAAGTGTTTTCTTTTGTAAATGAATTTATGACTAGCTTGCCTCTTTCAAAGTTGGAAGAGGCTATATTAGTTAATGGTTAGAAATACTAATAAGAATAAGGTTTAATTAATTCACTCCTCGGCAACGGCGCCAAAAACCTGATGTGCTGTCGTGTAGGGTCAATTATTTGATTATCAAGTTTTAAATTTATATTTAGCCGACAAACCTAAAACAACACTTTAACGAGCAGTGTACCCGGTCAAGATGGAGTTCGCGGTAAGTAGGGTGTCGAACACTAAGAGTGGAACATTAATCCTATATTCTATTAGTATTTTAATTAGTCTATTTACTGGTTAAACCTATGCTATATACGTTGTCTAATGATATGGGGGTTTTCAGCCTGAGAGACTGGCACAGGTTTGGTGGAGACAAATATCAATTCAATAGACAATAAACACAAAAGAAGAAAATTAGAAGATAGAAAAGCGGTACAAGCCAAATGATAGAAAACTGTATTAGCCATATTAAATCCAGTTCAATGTCGATTTGTTTGTTTTAGTGCAATGATTTACTTATCTCGAAACGGCATATCATTCTTAAGACTTAGGCGGGACATCATCCTAAGACCTAGACACGATTAATCCTGTCATAATTAACGCATCTTCATAAAGCATCTTTTAGTTTGATTATAATATATCTTAGGGAATCAAAGCAGTGGTGATCCTGTTAAAACCCTATCCCTACGGGACTTTACCCGCTTATTTTTTGACGGTGTTTTATATACTGGTAGTCTACTATTACAATCTTCATCAGTTAATTAAGAGCATGCACACTGAAAACTCATTTTTGAGTCTTCTATTTATAATGTCTGAAAAAGACTCGATACGCCGTATCTGGCTAGGTCGATACGGCGTATTGGGTTGGAGTGCGCGCTACGTTCTCAATCAATCAGTGATAGCTTTCCCAATTTACTTGATTTACTGTATCTTTGAATTGTTATCTTTATGGATACGGCGTATGTAAACAGAAGGGATACGCCGTATTGGGAATCGGTCAAACGCGTTTTCTTGTGAAGTGTTGGCGCTGATACGTCGTATCTCTTTTGTTGGATACGACGTATGTAGTCAGAAATCAACATTTTTCAAATGTCTTCGTTTTAGCTCTAAATTATGCGCCTTTTAGCATGTCTTCATAAAACACTCCTAAATTACTGCATTTATAAACTTTAAA